>SKCR01035002.1:0-17381 GCA_019454045.1 Zanthoxylum bungeanum
GCTAGGCTAGAGGTGGATATGAATATTACGTGACCTATACGGATGTGGCATCGAGTAATGGTTGTGTGTTTTTTCTTTTGAAGAACACAAATCGAAAACTTTTATAGTTTCGACACGGAATAGACAAACAGATCGGTTATAGTATTACATCATCACGGTAAGACCGTAATGAAAATACTTAAGCAATGAGTGTCTCTATACTTGAAAGAGTATAGTATTCTTTCAATGAGGACTCCTCCCGGAACACGTCATTTTGACGGTGTGTCCGAACAGTATTAACCGAATTTTGTTAGACATAATAAGGTTAATCACGAGTCGCTTTGAGCTACCATTTCCTTCAACGGATAAGCTTTAAACAGTGCAAGAACTTATTTGAATAAGGTTCCATAATAATCTGTTTGACAGATATCATATTAGATATGAACGGGAAAGAAACCGGGTTTCTCATTCCTGACTATTTGGGTATGCTTGGCATATGTTTGGATGATACCAAACTAAAACCCAAATATGATTAGTGCCAATTGTAGGTCATCCTAGGGATACCATAAGTATTTGTACTTATACACCTCACAAGAGAACAATTAGATTGTTGCTCACCATGCGGTTTTCCTAAGAGGAATACCGATATGCAGTGGTAAGTGGGAGGATAGTATAACTCGATGAAAATCGGAGTAATATTGTTCAAGGCATCGAATCATAATGGAACATAAATAGTTCATCAAGATGAAACTATACCATTAATCTTCGAATACACAAGAACAAGGAAGTGATACGAGGTATCGACTCCCTATTATGACAAAGTGTCATAAGTCCGAAATGGATTCCATGTATATCAACAAGTTTGGAGACTAGTTGATGTACCACATGGCATTGTGCCTATTGGTACTATATAAGTCTTCAAGGAAGACGTACATGGATGGCAACATACCAACGTATAAGCTAGGCTTTTAACGGAAAGGTATCGTTATCGACATTGTGTTGATTACGATTCAACCTTTTACCTATTGCCACGGTAGATCCATTTGGATGATGCTCGCTGACGCGAGCATAAGTTCTTGGAATTATCATTTTGATGTAATCATAATGGTGTATGATTTAATTCAAAATGAAAATGATTCTTTGTAAATAAGAGGTTAGTGGGAGCGCACTGACAGTGGCTGTCCTATAAAATAATGATAATACGTCATTTCTTGGAAATGATATTCCCATAAAATAAATGTCGGGAAAGCTTGGCTTTCGAAATACTCTCCGTGGAACCGTACATTGAAAAATGTACAAGACCTGGTGTATCATACGCTTTGAGCATATGGATTCACAAACAGCTAATCCGAGTGATAGTCACTGGATTGATGTTAGGAACGTCGTTAGTATCTTAGAGAACTAAGGATGCTGTCTTATCTATGGAGAATGAGAACTTGAAGTGACTGGGATCACTGTAGCAAGTTTCCTATAACCGATAAAGACGACTAAAGTCTCAAACGGTACTATACAGTTTGAATAACGGTGCAGTGAGATGGAAATCTTCCAAGCAAGATACTGTTACCGAATAAACAACTCATGCGGGTTAATTGCAGCAGCTGAGGCAGCAAAAGAAGCCATTTGGATCGAAATAAATCTAATTAGATTAGATATAGTTCTGTTAGCACCTGAGCTAGGCATCAGCACAGGCTAAAGAATTAATGGTCTCATCGACGATCCAGATATATACTTCTATATCATCTGATTCGTTCAGATCATACTTCGTGGCGATGTGATGATCGTGTAAATCGTGTCAAACGATAATCAAGCAAATCCGCTGACGAAAACCTTTCCTCACAATTTGAGGGAACCGTACATAGTTCGGGTGTAGGACACTTGAGTGACTCGCTACGTGCCAAGTGGGAGATTGTTGGATAATATGACCCATAGCGTCACTATTTGCACAGATCATTGTGTTGTTGTAGCAAATTAACTATGTAATAAGGAAATTGCACTCTCATTATTTGTGATTAGATCACCATAGATATATAAATGAAGAGAGGTCCCTATGATTAGTTCCTGGATTGAGATGATATGAGACAGTATCAGTCCACGAAGGATTAATCATTAAATATCCCTAGCCGTAGTATTATCGAGACTGGACATCGATAATGCGGAATAGGCTAGTATTGCACTTGTGTGCGTTGTGAGGGCACAACGGCATAGTTCTCATATATATAAGTCGGATACTTATGCAAGTGCGATAGGAGGTCGTGTTTCACCGATGGTACGGGAAACAGCTTCGCTCTGGATAGACCCCTCGGAATCCCATTGGTATTATGACTATGTGTCTATGGGAGGCCGAAATCAAGGTAGGTGTGTATAGTCTTAACCTGAGACTTGCATCGCTAATACTTACGATAATCGATAAACTTTGGTTTTGGTGGTAGGGGGCTTTTGACCGGTTCTGTGTACACCACTTCTGGGTTTATCAAGAGTCGTAGAGTATTGGGTGTGATGTCAAGACGGAAGTGTCACTTCAGTCATATTGGAGATGATGTCACGCAGGATACGGTACTAGTGCTCTTGAGTGTTGCGCAACCAATCGGATATTGTGACCAGGTCATGTATATCCGATTATAGAGACTATGTTGCCAGACATCCGATATGTGCTTCGGACGGGGTAGACACTTATCCAGCCCCAGCCTTAGCACGTGATTATCCGATACTGGGCAGATACGCACAATACTACGGTATACTACGCTTGATATAGATCCTTATTCCTGTAAGGATGTTTCCGGAGAATTGGATAGACATGGTGCTTTGCTAGAAGCCAACATTGTCTTGTAAATCGGTAAAACGTAGTACGAGGTACTTACGTGTTCGGATAGTCCGACGACCGATTTGACTACCAACATATCCGGGGATCTCATGGGTCGCTTCCCAAAGATTCACCGATGACGTATGACTCGCACTTATATTAATCTGGGATTAATTAGATGAGAGAGAAAATTAATCTGGGATTAATTGCGGAGATATTTTATCTAGGATAAAATAACGATTAAAGAGAGAGAAACATTAATTTGGAATTAATCGAGGAATTAATATATTTGATATATTAATCGAAATTGGATTTCGACGCGGAATTAAAATTAGATTTTAATTCGGGCGAACGAATTATTTAGAATTAATTCGTTAGCAATGTGAATAGTGATTTCGCTTGGCGTAATCGTTTAATTACGACGCAACGGAAAATTCGTTAATTTGGAATTAACGAACCCGAGCCTGAGATTTTTACGAGCGCATTCGTATTTAGAATTCGAGTGCGGCACGTCAAATCAAGCATCAAATCGCTAGTCGCATCTAGCGTCACATCAAGCGTCAAATCATGTCACTTTGAGTGATGTGACAATTGATTGGATTGATTGATGTTTGAAAAGTGATGTGATGTGACTGTGGATTGAAAGTGATGTGTGTGTACTTGGCATTAAAGTTAAATTGCTTTGAAATGAATTTCAAATGAAATTCATTTGGTATTTGATAAAAAAGAAGCAAAAACCGTATACACCAAAACAAGACAACACTTTCATTTTCCCTCCTCTCTCTCCTCTTCTTCCTTCTCTCCATCTTCACGGTTTTGTTGTTCTTTCTTGGCAGTAGACTGCCGAATTTTAACCAACAAAATAAAGGGAAGCAAGTGTGTTTTGTGGCAAAACAAGAGTGCTAGCACACTCCGAGATCAATGCGAATGTGATAGGGAAGTTAACCCATGAGCCGGGAAGCCATTCGGTGAAGCTTGGAACTTCAAAACTTGAAGTGAAGGGGCGCACATCACTGTTCACAGCAGCCCACTGCACGCCCAAACAGTGAAGAAAATCAGATTTTTTGTTGCCCAAATCGTCGCTCACCGCTCGATGTAAGTATTCCGCACTTCCGTCGTTGTATTCACTTGTTATTCATGTTTGAGTTTTGATCTTGGGACCTTGAAAAAACTCCTACAGATGAGGTACAAAGAATTTCTTCAGCAATTCCATTGGGTTAAATTGATTCAGGATGATCAAACAAACTCTCTCAAAATTAATCTTTGAGGCTGTGTGTGAATCTATGAACTCACTATTGGAGCTTTGGCCCACCTTGAGAATTTCTCTTGAATGGCGGTCTTAGTCTTTTTATTACCAAGATTGAGTTCTTCTGGGATATCTGTCATGATTTGGTGTAATTCCTGAATCTTGTTCTTCAAGATGAATCTCCTTTTATAAGGGTTATGACCCTTGCTTTCTTTGTTGAGAAGGAAATTCTCCATTATCCATGCTTATATAGTAAGATCAATGTCTTTCATGGTGACAAGACGCAAAGAGGCAAGGTTATTCACCTACAAGATCTTTTGTCTGGAGGTCTTTAAGATTTTGATACCTCTTTTGAATTTTTCAAACAACTTTACAGTTGTTGCTTGGAAAGAGATCCGAAGTGGGGATCGTTTCTGTAATGTTCTGGATTTCCTTGGGAAAAGATCTTTGATGTGCCATAAACGTTGTGACAGCTGGTGATATGACTTAACATCTATCGAGAAGAGGAGTAAGTCATCAATGTAGGCCAGCGTGTGATGCATTATTGGCTGGAAGATCTTTGTCATTGCCTTCTGAAATAGTGATGGCGCTACCTTGAGGCCAAAAGGCAAAACTTTCCACTGGTAATGAGCATTGGGTATGCAAAAGGCTGTTTTGGGCCTTTCTTCTGGGCTTATACCCAATTACCAAAATCCCGCCTTAAGATCAAACTTTGAGAAGATGTGGGCTTCTCGGATATGGACAAACAGTGAGTTGATCTTTGGCAAAGGAAACTTGTCATCTTTCAAGAAAGCGTTGAGAGGCTTGTAGTCTATTACCAGACGTTTCTTTCCACGAGCCTTCTCTGAGCGCTTCTCCACATAAAAGGCTTGACAAGCCCAATCAGAAGTTGTGGGCTCGATTAATCCTTGCTGTAGCAACTGGTTGCATTCGTCTTGGGCCAAAGCAAGGTCCGAATGAGTTATCCCCGGATGGGTAGCCTTTGTAGGATTGATGTCCTCATTAAGCTTAAAGGGAAGCTTATAAAGAACTCTCTTCATTTCTCCATAGTGGTTTTGGATGATTAAAGTCACTGTGAGACTCTGACCAAAACGGAGAGAACTGTTGTTTCAATTCTTCAAAATCCATCATATTCACCCTCACTCCAGAGGATTGAAACAAGTTTGGAACAGTAGTATAGGGCTTAATGAATCTTTTAAACCGAATACCATCTGGTTGGATTTGAAGCTTCTTGGCTTGATGATAAACATCAAAACCAATCAAGATATCTTTATCCGGTAAATTGGAACCAATGACTCTGGTCCATATTATACAGCCATGAAAGAATCGGATACCGATGAGTTTCTTGGTAATGAGCTCCGTATGGAACACTTTACCATCGGCAGCTTTGAAATACTATGTATGCTTCACCCATGCTTCTGGTGGCAAGACTGCTGGATTCATCATGCTCATGTGAGCTCCTGTGTCCATAAACCCAATGACTTTAATGGGTTTGTCATATTTTGACGGTAGAATCTGCAATTGGACTAAAGGAACATGAACAGTAGGCGTAAGAGCCTGGCATGGCAGTATAGTGAACACCGGAATATAGCAGTCTGAGCTACTACTATCATCTGAGCTAGATTCATCTGAACTAGAGAGTTCAGGGTTGTTGAGTGCGAACACGATTTCACTGTCCAGTTGATCTTGTTCTGAAAACCATGATTCTGCATCTGCATCATCAAGATCAATTCTGGAAGATCGATGGATCTGTTGAACCATCTTAGCAGCTTGCTTAGGATTCTTAGGACAGTCCTTTGAGAAATGCCCTTTCTTTTTACAAATAAAGCATTTGCTGTCTTTCGGCTTACCACGTCGATCTTTCTGCTTGAAAAACCGAACTGGACGCCATTCTTTGCGCTGTTTCTCTTTCTTGCTCTTCTTTTTCTTAAGAGCTTATGATGAGAATTCTTCTTTGAAGGACAAGCGCAATTCTTTTTGTCTTTGCACTTGATTTGCAAATGTGGCTTTTTGCACGCAGCTTTAAATGGCTGATTATCTCTGAGCATCTCCCTGACAAGTATTCGCTGGTCATAAAGCTTGTTGAGAGCTTTGAGAGCGATCTGGTGAATTTCTCCAAGGGACATATCTGTAACTTTCTGCTGCATAGCCTGTATCAAGCGCTGCATTTCGTCATGAAGTTCTTATGGTAATGAAGCAGCATATGTGTGCTTCAGATTTGGATCATTGTATCCATTGAGCTTGTAGAAATGCTTCGACATTCTTTGGAAATGGGTGTTAAGATCTTTAATCTTTAACGAACAACACCGCATTTGAAATTATTCCCTGCGAGCCTATTCTAACAACGGGGCTCCTTTTCCAAGGAATTCATTGTGTATAATTCCCATAGCTACGGCCGTTGATTCGACTTGGTAGAACTGTTGTTGTCTGAAACCTTCGAGACTAAGGAACCATTCCCTCAAGGCTCATAAAGTACGAGAGACAAATTCTACAAGGACATTGTGCACTGTAATGCCTGGCTTAAGTAGCATCAGATCCGTCCATGCAATGAATTCTTGCATTCTGTCTGGCCATTTAGACGGTGGGATATCATCAAATGTGAACCAAGGACCTGTAACTGGCTTTGAAGATGCCGGTTGGGACTGGGTAACTGTACCAGTAGGTACATACTCAGTTTCATTAGGTTTTTCGGTCATTGGCTCATTTGATCCAGTAGATGTGGCCATCAACATCTTTATGATGTCTGCCATATTATCTGAATCACTGGATACGATCTGAATGGAATCACTCTCAGGTTCTGAGGATTCCCGAGACTGTTCAGAACTTTCAGGTTCAGGCTCATGGGTTGTGAGCTGTTGGGTGTAAAGTTGCTGGGTTGTAACAGTCGGTTTAGGCTGAGGGGTTTGTAACGGTACAGTAGGGAATTATGTTTCTGGAACATAGGTTTGTGTTTGGGAATGTCGTGTATTAGGTTGTGTATGTATGGGTGGAACTGGGTTTTCTGGATACTGGCGTTTTGGTGGTGTTGGTTTCCAAGTACCATGGACACTACCATAAAATTTTGACCAGTCTGTTTGGGACGAGGTAAATGATGAAGGTGGGTAAGGTTGATAGGCTGGGTATGAAAAGGTTGGTGAGAATGGGCTAGGTGTGAAAGCATGTGGAATGAATGGTGTACGTCTGTCAGCTTCCATTTTTGCAAGTTCTGGTTTCAGTCTTTTCATCTCAGCTTCTTTATGGTCAAATTATGGACCAAAATAGTTGTGAGAGACCATGGTTCTCATGTCTCTATCTAGCTGAGCTATCTGAGCCACTATATCTTCATACATGCGTTGTAGCGTATTGGCTAACGAATCCACCTTTGTCTCTGTCCTTTGAACATGTTGAACAACATGGTCCACCTTAGTTTCAATACTGCGAAGTACAGTATTTTGAACTCTAGCGTTCTATGTGTGCTAGTTCAGCACAGCTTCATGTTGTTTAGGTTCTTCCAATTGACCAGTAGGTGTGACAGTAGTTGGCTGGACATAAGGCTTAGCAACAACCTTAGTCTGTGGATCAACGATCTTCTCGAGCGGTGGGAACTGCTCTTGGTAAGAAGATGTTGAAGGCTGATACATCATGCAGGTTGCATCTGTCGAAGAGGCTTAGGAGTCCATTTTTTCTTTGGACTACAGCTGATGATTGAGATACGCTTTATGATCTGGCCAGTTGCACCTTTGAGCAGTATCTCATCCTTCTTCCTTTCTTCAGTGAACCTCTTAGGTTGAGGCTTTTTACTTTCTGTAACGCCAACTGAAGGACTGTTGTCTGTGTCGTCACGTCATGGTTTCTCTGATTTGCACAGAGACTTTGGTTTCTTTACCTTCTTTCTTCTCCTCCTTCTGAGGAGATGTTCATCATCGTCGTCACTATCATCAAGAAGATGACAGTCACAATCTGGGTCGTACATGAATGACCATCGATCTTTGAAGTATAGACCGGAAAACCATCTGAGTTGAAAGCTTCGATGGGGATGTCTTTTTCTCTCAGACCATAGGTCGGATCTGGAGAAATCATACAGGAGAATGGTATCACACTTTCTACAGGCTCTGGCTTAGCAAAGGATGTGCGAACAGTACCATCGATCTATCTGGAGAAGACAGTTTGTGTGCTTTGGACAGGCTGAGTGCTCCGTAGGAACTTTTCATAGTTGGTCAGCCATTCCAAAGGCATGAGCTTTAACAGCTTTTCCTTCTCGATCTGTCGTGGGATCTGCACAATAGTTGGCACCTTGTCAGCAGTAGTTTGATCTGCCAAAATCATAAGAGCATCATTGGACGCCGTGCCAGATGGAAGATCAACATAATGATCTTGCAGACGGTACACCAGTTGGTGGTGTAAGGTAGCCATCATCGAGGACTCGATCTGTGCTGCGTCTTGGATCTGAACTTAGATCTTAAAAGCAGTCGGCAGATTTGGATCCTGCAAAGACAGATTGAAGTTCGGGTAGAAGGTTAGCAACACACTCCCAGCATGGAGAGTGGTGAGAACAGTGCCAATCACTGCGTGTTGGTACTCCTTGAATCTGGAATCCAACAAGGCAAGTCTGGCAGTCACTGGTAAACCTTTCCTTCCATGGAGAGTTAAGATAACCCTCACAGCACCCATATGGAAATGAGTGTACCCTTCTGATTTCCAACTGGAGATGAATTCTTTTGGAATCTCCAGATCTACATATTGTTCATCCTGTGTGGCTCTGAGAGCGCACTGATCTAGTTTGGAGGACTGAACATATTCTTTAGCAGCAGGACGGTGTGTAGAGATAAGAGTACGAATACTCCTAGTAACAGTATTGGGTCTTTTATACAGGTTATAAGGATTTAACAGAAGTGAAGGGGTCTTAGATACTTGAACACCTTTTGGAACATGTGAATATTCCACAAGATTTTCAATTTTTGAGGCTATTCTTTTAGAACAAGAACGGGGTAATGAGAGAGTAGAAGATAGTTTTACTATTTCACTATTAGAAGTAGAAGATGAAGAAGAAGACTCTACAGTAGACATAATTACAGTAATAAAGGTTGAGTGACTCTCAACGTGTTTAGACAGTATATGTGAAGAAAGTTCCTTCCTACTCACACGGAGAAGAGAACTCCACCACAACCACTATTACCAATCCACTATTTTACCACCTCTCTGAACAGTATATGCTCTGGCGCTGATACCAATCACCGAATTATAATATGATGAAGTCGTATTCCATTTGTTTATTAAACGAATCATAATACTATGATTCGTATTCAATTCTTTTATTAAACGAATCGAATACGAATATTCGTTTACTCATGATATTATTCAATAACATAACTTACCATGATTTATTTACATTAATTTTTTTATATGTAGTTAATATGTTTACTAAAAATATATCACCAACTATCGACAATATTATTTTTCTATAGTAATTAGCCATAATTTCTCGAATCTTAATTAAAAATAACAATAACTAGTAAAAGAAAATAATAAAACGAATACTAAACGAATAAACGAATCAATGAGCTTTAACGGAGCAGGTAAAACCCCCGTTAGCTTCAGGTTCTTACAAAAAATACACCCATTAGACTCTAACCCAGAACCTGACAACCAAATCCTAAACCCTTTGCCATCAAGCCACCCTTATTGTGAGGCAAATTTTAATTTCTTTCAATATATATATATATATATATATATATATATATAATATATATATATATATATATATTATTATTTTTTAAAAAGTCTTAATTTTTGTTAATGAGGTTACGTAAATATTTTAGTATCGCCGGAAAAGCTAAAGGTCATAGTTTTAATCACTTGAACTACATATAGATATCATTAATTTCTTTTTAGGAAGATGAATATCATAATTTTTGATGAAAATTTTAAAATTGTTCTATTATCTATTGAAAGTTTTAAATTTATTCACTTTTTTACTTTTATGAGGTGTGAAATAAATAATTTTCCTAAATTAAATAGATAATTTATATACATTTTTATTTTATCGAGTGAAAAAATGAATAATTTTTTAATTACAAATGCAAAAAAGAATGAATTCAAAATTTTCGTGATATATCGTACTTAATGATATTTATCCGTTGGAAAAATGATAATTTTTTTTTCTATTGGGGATCATGTTAGGGTTGGTGCTCAGAGTGTCAATCTGGATCGTATTTATGTCCAATTCATAAATACGAGTAATTCTATTTTCCATAAATATTACTAATTTTATGGTAGCACCATTGTCTTTTATACACGTATTCGGTCTAATTACGATTAAACCGAAACTAAATTCAGTTTAGTGATATGTGTCTATTAGACAAAGACCATAAGATTTACGATATAGTGCGCAGTTACAACGTAGTTTGTAATTGACATTGGGAAACGCACTATAAGGTGTATATCCTTAAATAAAGTTCATGGTCAAGATTTACTAACACGGGTCGGTTAGTAAAAAATCTGCTGAGACCAGTACATGTCGTATATCGTGACTTGGTCCGATGGTTTGTCCCAGTGAACCATGAGTCTTGTGAGATTCGTATAGACATATAGGTGTTTATTTGAGAAGACACTGAACGACTCACTGAAGGTTTCCTAATAGATGGTACACCAACGTCAATAGGAACCTTCTCGAGTTGAGCGAGCATAGTGTCATTCGACTTGAGATACCACAGTGAGATATATGAGTTATCCTCCACACTTTGATGGTAGTCACGTCAACGATCTATTCATGATCAGACCTCCGCCTGTTCGTTGGGTGTGGACTGATGCTCATGATATCCAGTGCGTATCAAGATAGGATCCGTCAGTCATGTGTACAGGGCATAGGCATCCTCACGTGTTTACGGTCTAGTAAATCCATGACCGTGGTATAACATCAGAAACTAGTTCTGAGTGTTATTTAGAGATCGTAAATTGAAAGTCGAATGTATTATACCGAACGAATTTGACGTTCTGATCTATATCCCATGTATAATACGGATGGCCTGTGACAGAGGGATTATACGTATGCTATGACCTCGACTTGCATAGTTTAGCGAGATTATCCGTGGAAGTTATAATTCATGAGCGGGTGAATTATGGACACAAAATTGGATTTCGTGATGGATAAACCTAAACTTAGAGAGTCCCACAATATGAAGTGTACTCGTTAAGCACTTGGTCAACGCGATATGAATAATACGGATTATTCATAATACTTCACCAGATTAAATGAGTTAATTTGGTTCGTTTAATCGTTAAACGACAACACATGCAATTAGGAAATTTTGTCCACTAATAATTATTGTGTATTTGTATTTGATACATAATTCGATTAGATACACATTAATTATTCGTCAAATGAGATTTTGACACATGCCATAAATATATATATATATATATATATGTATTTGTTATTTATTGTAAATAAAATACATATATAATAATTATTACATTAATTAATTATTTTAATATTTAAATTGTTAAATGTTTTAATAATTAATTAATAAAATGTTTCATAAATGCTATGATACATGTTCAATTATTATTGGATTTTGTGGCATGTTTTGGATAAAATTTATATGTGTGAAAATGTAATTTGATAATATAAAGTTGAATGCATTAATTTGATTAATTAAAAAAATGACAATAATACCCTTTTCTTGTCAATTTTCGGCCATATAAAGGGGAGAGAGAAAAAAATTGTTTTTTGATCATCTTCTTCACTTCCCATTCACTGCCGTGAGCTCAACAAAATGGGTTTCATGGTTTTCAAAGTTAGTTTGACAAATCCATGGAGAAAGTAAAGAAAAAACCTAGAAAAGCTCAAGGAAACTTGGAGTTATAAGAGGTAATCTTCAATATCCTAAGCTTGAAAGTTTTGTTTAATGTTTCTTGTGTTCCTAGAATTGTTCTAGGGTTTCCTTACTTATCAATTTTGGGGCTTTTGTGGATGGTGGGTGGAAATGGATGTATATGCATGTGTGTAGTAATAAATTGGATGAAATTGATGAATTTTGTATCCAATTTTGTTCAAATTATATTGGACAATAAGTTGTCATTCTAGAGTGTAAAATCCACTCATTTTATGTCTAGAATTGTTATAGAGTGATTAATATGTGTGGAGACTTGATTTGGTGTATTGATTAGTTTGTTTAATCATGGAATTTTGGATTAAAAGCATGAAAATGGGTAAATTCGGTTCTGCAGATCAGATCTGCCCAAACTGGAAATTCTGGGGTATTTTTGATGTCATACGAATGTAATGGATGTGTTTTGGGAGTTGGCACAATTTCCGGAATGTGTTTCGGACTTGAAATAAGCGAAAACGGAAAAAAACGGTGTTACCGGGTGGATTTTGAGCCAACCGGGTGACGGCTGTGAAAACACTGATTCCGTCACTGTTTGGGCAGCCTATGAACTGCCTCGACACTATTGGAGCTGACCTGGGCAGTTTCCATAAGTGTCGGGTAGTCGGTTCGGTCAAAAACACATTTTAGGCAATTTTACGGAAAAACGATTTTCGTAAAAGTTTCGCGAGTTTTCAATTATGTTTATGTTAATATTTGATATTAAATAAATAGGTTTAGGTGAAATATTAATAAATTATTCATATTAGATATTGATTAATTTATTCGATATTTTGAAAAAATTTTAAAATACGATTTCGCCCGAATCCGTGCTTCCGCTGCGCCCAACATGCAAAACCCCAACAGATCATATATGAGAACATGCATAATACAAACAATAGGTTAAATCAGTTTTTAGTAGAAATGACTACTAAGGCCCGTAGTCTACTGGTATACTTTCAAGATAAATTTGAGAATCTGAGTTCCAGTTTTTACATGTGACCTATGGGTGTCTGAGTTTTGTTTTTGTTTTTGTTTTTGTTTTTTTTTTTTTTTGGCAATTGATCTTACAGTGACAAGTTTGCATAGCAGGAAAGGTCGAAGAAGCTCCAACTAGTACAGTAGCTCCATAAGCCATTAATAGCATATTAACAAGAAATTGAAAATACCTTCCAAAAAAGAAAACAGCATTTGGTAAAATAATTTATTTTCATACCCATACTCATACCGTTGAAGAAAATTAATGAGGAAAAATAATTTATTTACTCTCTCTCCCTAGAATGATAGGGAGCGTACTAATGTAAAATTCCTTTTTGCCTTCTGCATCTCGTAAATCCTATTGCAAGTCCAAAACAAATATATTATATATATGTGCTGATTTTAATTTTTTCTGCAGCAAACAGCAATGGTTTCGTGAAAGTGTGAACAAAATATGACTTTCGAAAAATATATATATAAAATAAATTTACAAAATTAAGAATTTGTATATGGGGATTGCAAAATATCGGCTCGGTCACTTTTAGAATTAGGATTTTTTTTTTTTTTTTTTGTTTCTTTTAGGTAAAAAACAACTAATATTTTAAATTTTTTTAATATTAAAAGGAAATAAAATAAAGAATTTTATCCTTATTATTATTATTTTTTATATTCCACCCTAAAAATTTATTTATAAAATATTTTAATATTTAGAATTAAAATTTTTTTATATTAAATTAAAACAATATATTTTTTTTTTAATTACAATCAAGTCGAATTTAAGGTTTTATTTTTCCAATATCCATCCAAGCCCGAGCCAATTTGATGTCGGACCAGACTCAGACTTTTTCTGCCCGCGTTATTTGTTTTAATCATTTTGTTAAAAATAGAATTGGGACATAATTGGAAATTTTTTTTGAAAACTCTAATTTTTTTTTTTAATTTTAAAAAGGAATAAATTTAAGGATATTAAAGATATTTTCTTAGCCCTATCTAGATTAACCTCCGGTTAATCAGTTTCTCTAGTATAGAAACTCATGGCCGAACTAGTGGCAGATGCAGGAATTTTTTATAGAAATTATAAACTTAAGTAGTAATATAAACATAAATTAGTAGATTTGATAGGGTAAAAAATAAAGGCCATAATGAAAAAAGCATGAATTTGAGTAGGCCAACACATAAATTTTTTTAAAAAATGGGGCTAAATGTGCAAAGAAGTTGGTAAAATTTATGGAGTTGAGGGTGGTTATCTTATTATCCTAATAACAAAAATCAGCTAATAACATTGATTCAAAAATCAGATTAGTGGTTGAATCGTTGATTTAAAAAGTTTAATATGTTATTGATTTGATCGGTAGAACCAGTCCGGTTGAACCGACTGACGTTATCATGATGTTATAAATAATTTTAATTAATTAAAAATTGTAATATAAATATATATATATATATTATATATATAAAATCATTAATTTTACAAATTATAACAACAAAATTAAAAAAAAATGGATTTTTAAATTTTTTATTTATAGTTTAGGAATTTATTAAAAAAACTGGTTATTTTTTTTTTATTATTTTTTTTTTATTTAGAGTTAAAAATCGGTTTTTCCGATTCATTGATTTTTTGACAGTTGATTTTGATATATATATATTCAAACTAGACTCGTGACCGATTCTTGACGAATTTAATAAATATGTCAATTCGATTCGATTTGTTTATTAGAAAAATCGAATACGAATTTAAGCTAATTGATTTTTTATGATTCGTTTTATTATTTTCTTGTACAGTTATTATTATTTTTTTCAATTAAGATTTGAGAAATATGACTAATTGCCATAGAAAAAAAATAATATTATCAATATATTGTGAGATATTTTTAGTAAATATATTAATTACATATTTCATATGTATATTTTTATGAAAAATAATGTAAATAAATTGTGGTATGATTATTCGTATTTGATTCGTTTAATAAACGAATCGAATATGAATCATGATATTAGGATTCGTTTAATAAACGAATCGAATATGAATCCATCACATTGTAATTCAATTCGTTTAGGATTCGATACAAATTCAATTTGTTGATTGTTTTACCACCCCTAGTCATATAAACACGTATACTACTACTAGATATAAATAACTTACAAGGCTAATCATAGTGTAGGGATGAGCAAGACGACAAAATGCATCTAATTTATATGGGAAATTTTCTAAATATAATGTGTATATTTATACAGAATGAAATGATATAATCATTTAATAAAAAAAGACATAACTTTTTGGATTAAAATGATACGTTCTTTAATGAGAAATGATACAACCCTTATGATTGAAAGGATTCTTTGGAGGGTTATAACTCTTAAAAAAATGGCTACCTTGACATAGAAGTACCTTTATAAAGGCAACCCCCATGTCTATAAAAAAAGAGTCATTAGATTCATTTATTCATTCAATTCTTTCACAAATTTTAGGCATATTAGAGAGTGAGAATAAAAAGAGAGTTTCCACAATTTTCAAGTTTGAAGATCATGATCGAAGGAGTGCCCTTTTGATCAAGAAGTAACCAAGTATCATGTGAGAACGTTAGCCAAAAGATCCGTAAGTGCATCAATACGGGACTAATCTCGACTTAGTTTGAAGTTTTCATTTTTTACAAAAATATTTACAGGTTTTTCTTGAAACTTTGAATTATTATTTGTGATTTATGATTTGCATGTTTTGATTGAATTATGCATGTTAAAAGTGATAAATAACACATCATGCCAACAATTTTAAGAACTTATTACATAAATGTGTTGTTCATTTTTTATTTATGCATGTTTCATGCAATTTCTATATTGAAAAACCTCTAAAAATCATGTTCAACATAAGCAATTTATGTAAGGGCGTTCGAATGCCCGTCAAACTCATAAGAAACATACAAATTGCATGTCAGCAAGTGGGGCACGTGGAGCAGCAAAGCGGTGGCTCGTTCAGGGCGGGTGCGAGCTCGTGAGAAGGAATCTCTGCGGTGTTGGCTTCGTCTCATTGAGGGGATTCTCCATATATGATCACTCGCCGGAAACAGAGACCCAGACGACGTCGAACGAGATGTTTTCTATCTATGGACACATTTTCTCTCTCTAGCCAAATCTCTCTCTATTGGTTTTAGTTTCCCTCTCTAAAATTCCTTGGAATTACTCTGAAAACTCTCCGGAATTGTCTTGAACACATTTCTTACCCTCACAACTCAAACACTGCTTGCATGGCCATGAGAAATATTGTACCCATAGCTAATACATATGCAAAACTTTCATCTTTCTCTTTCTTCATTAGCTTCTGCCTGAAACATATGCTAAAGTTATTATTATTATTAATTTTTTTTATAGAAGAAGTTGAGTGGTTGTTCAGAGTAGTGATTAGAGGTGGATGAGTGTTTTTGTTTGGATTAGTAGACAAACAAACATAGTTGTTAAATGATAATTAGGTGGGGTTTTGCTAGGTTTGAGATAATGAAGATTATAATGGGATGTGATATTACATGTAGCACCTAATATAGGATAAGTTACATGAAAGTAATAGCATAAACAAAGAGGTGATATTTTTAAGATAGTAACTCCATATAAAATGAACAAAGTTAAGCATGTTGTTAGGGACAAGATAGAAGGAACAAAGTAGTTTCTACACAAGTCCCTAATTTCCAATGTTGGCATGTATGGGAGGAAATCATTCCCGATAACAAAATAGAGAAGAAAATAATCCACTATTCTTAACAAATAATTTCACTACAACATGCAACATGCATATCAATACTTAAGCATTCATAAACTAAATAAAAATTACTTGAAATGGATACAATTATTGAGGTAAAACCTATCGGCATGAACAGTGTTACAATATTTTAAGAAAAAGAGTAACTTGCCTTGATGTAGAAAGGCCTCAAATGTACAAGAGTTTCGCTGAACTGCAAGGGTTTGAACAATAATTATAGTGAATTTACTATTTCTTCACACCCACATCACATCACAGTCGATAAGAACTTCAAGCATCGACCAACTGGAGGTTATATCCAAAGAACTTGATAAATACAATTCGCCTCGCTACTAATAATTAAATTACCTTAACAACATGCTTTTTTATGTCGTGAACGAACAATTTAATCAGATGGTCAACATGGAAGGAAATGATTGCTGCTCGATAAAAAGTAAGAAACTAGTGGGTGGCTACTCTTCTACTGCAAAATGACTGTTATGAGAATAAAAAGTTCATTCCGTTACAGACATAAAAATAACATGCATACTGCACTTACTAAATAAAAAATGCTATGTTCACGTCAAATTTGTTATCAGCTTCCGATACACTGTGTAAAATAGAGGAACTTGTTCCATTACAACAAAGATTCAAGACTTGAAAATAATAATAATAATAAATGCAAAAAAAAAAAAAAAAAAAAAAAAAGAAAAAAAGAAAGATCAAATACTTTTTAGGTTATGTTTTCTTCTATGGTGATTGTGCTTATTTTAAAGATCAAAGCAGTTAGCAGCTCTAGGGCTG
>SKCR01035003.1:0-17402 GCA_019454045.1 Zanthoxylum bungeanum
CAATCTCAATTAAACATGTTCTAAGCATACTTAAACATCCAATTCAATTAAAACATGCTTAAACACATTTTGCCCAATTTCAAGTTTCAAATTCAACCTAAGAATTGGGGAAAATTGATCTAATCCAATTTTCTTGAAATTGATCATGCACAACTTCAATTCAACCTCATTCAAGCATAATGCATCAAACAATTCAACCAAATCATGCCTAAATCGAGTTTACCCAAATTAAAGTTTTGACCAAAATTTGCAAATTGGGGAAAATCAATCCAATAATTTTTTTTTGTCAAATGATTACTATATCTCAAATTAGATCATATATAAGCATTCTTACACAATCAATTTGTCAGAATCAAGCCAAAATCAAAAAGCCCCAAATTTGCCAAGAACCCTAATTTCGGTTTTCATGCATCAATGGCTCTAGATACCAATGTTGGAGTTTAATCAAGTCCACAAGATCACAAACATGCATAAAAAAAACCACATATGAACACATCAAAGGAGGTGGCGGAATCAACTCACATTGAATTCGGTTTTGATGGATGAAGAACAAGATGCGTTTTTAAGCTCCCTCCAAGCTCGGCAATGGCTTCTTTTGCAATGGGCTTGCGATTGTGCGATTTTGCTCCTCCTTGAACCTCCAAGAATCGGCATATGAACTCCATTAAAGCTCCAAGCTTTGAGATTCCATGCTCACAAATTCGTTTCCCTATCACCTAAGTATAACCCATGTGTGTGGCTAGCCCATCCTTCATCACTTGCTTCTCAAAATCGGTCTAACCAGAAAAAAATTGAGAAGAAATCGGCAAGAACCGTGAATGGAAGAGGAGAGAAAGATGAAGAGTTTTGGCTCCATTTTGTGTAAAAACGTGAATGCCAAAAACCAAGAGAGAGGGTCACGTGAAATGACCAAAAATTTGACCAAAAACCGTGTACTGCACATGGTCCAAGAGAGAGAATGATTTTTATATACATATATCTTTATTCCATTTACCAAGTAAATGAATAAAATATATATACAAAAGTCCTATCAACTTTCAAACAATCACTTTTCTATATTCACATCATGTCACTTTAATAAAGTGACGACATGTCATATCACATCACTCAAAGTGACAATTGATTTGACGATTGACGCGACTAGTGATTTGACGCTTGATGTGACTCGCGTGCCGCGCTCGAATTCGAAATGCGAATGCGCTCGCAATCACTCTCGGGCTCGGGTTCGCTAATTCCAAATTAACGAATTTTCCGTCGCGTCGTAATTAAGTGATTACGCCTAGCGAATTCACTATTCACGTCGCTAACGAATTAATTCTAAATTAATTCGTTCGCCCGAATTAAAATCTAATTTTAATTCCGCGTCGAAATCCAATTTCGATTAATATATCGAATATATTAATTTTATTGATTAATTCCAAATTAATCGTTCTCTCTCTTTAATTAATATTTTATCCCAGATAAAATATCTCCGCAATTAATCCCAGATTAATTTTCTCTCTCATCGAATCAATCCCAGATTAATTCTATCTCTCTCTTCTAATTAATCCCAGATTAATCAAAGTGCGAGTAATACGTCATCGGTGAATCTTCAGGAAGCGACCCATGAGATCTCCGGATATGTTGGCAGTAAATACGATCGTCGGACTGTCCGAACACGTAAGTACCTCGTACTACGTTTATATCGATTTACAAGACAGGTTGGCTTCAGCAAGCAAAGCGCCATGCCTACCCAATTCTCCAGAAATATTCTTACAGGAATATATAGATCTGTATCAAGCGTAGAATACCGTAATATTGTGTATATCGGCCCAGTATCGGATAATCACGTGCTAGGGCTGGGGCTGGATAAGTGTCTGCCCCGTCCGAAGCACATGTCGGATGTCTGGTAACATAGTCTCTATAATCGGATATACATGACCTGGTCACAATATCCCGATTGGTTGCGCAACACTCAAGAGCACTAGTACCGTATCCTGCGTGACATCAACTCCAATATGACTGAAGTGACACTTCCGTCTCGACATCACACCCAATACACTACGACTCCCTGATAAACCCAGAAGCGGTGTACCCAGAACCGGTTAAAGCCCTGTACCACCAAGACCAGAGTTTACCGATTATCGCAAGTATTAGCGATGCAAGTCTCAGGTTAAGACTATACACACCTACCTCGATTCGGCCTCCCATAGACACATAGTCATAATACCAATGGGATTCCGAGGGGTCTATCCAGAGCGAAGCTGTTTCCCGTACCATCGGTGAAACACGACCTCCTATTGCACTTGTATAAGTATCCAATACTTATATATATGAGAACTATGCCGTTGTGCCCTCACAACGCGCACAAGTGCAATATTAGCCTATTCCGCATTATTGATGTCCAGTCTCGATAATACTTCGGCTAGGGATATTTAATGATTAATCCTTCGGGGATTGATACTGTCTCATATCATCTCAATCCAGGAACTAATCATATGGACCTCTCTTCATTTATACATCTATGGTGATCTAATCACAAATGATGAGAGTGCAATTTCCTTGTCACATAGTTAATTTGTACAGCAACACCGTGATCTGTACAAATAGTGACGCTATGGGTCATATTATCCAGCAGTTAACGATAAAATGGGTACAGTCAAACTGTTACAAAAAAATAACAATGTATTAGTCCAACTAATTATAATAAATAGACGAAATAATTTTGAAGAACGCGTAAGGCAAAGTATCTGAATGAAATTGCAAATTCACATACTAGCCTCCCACTATTTTCATCAAGTCTCTAACCCTCTGTTGAGAACTCGGGAAATCCTATTTCCTAGTGGGCTAGGATCTCGTTAAATAACACACAACCTTGACTTTGCCAACAAGCTGTATGCTATTTAACTAGGTAGATCTCACAGATCAATTGGATCCAATCAATTCCTAGATCCGGTTAGGTGGACATCCAAGTCCTAAACATATTGCGTATGCCAATGTATCTAATACATTTTCTAACCATATCCTCCGAATCATCTAGGCCTTGGCTTTGGCACAACAAACCTAATGATTCCAGTTAAGCGGGACCCATTGACAAGGATAGTTCGTAATCAATGTCGTTGGACAAGAAGTGATCTTGACTTTGGCCAACAAATCACAACTTGGACAAGACACCGATGTGGAACAAAACTCTCATGATTCAAGTACATCATAATTGACAAGGTCTTGACTTTGGCCAACAAACCAATGCCAATCGGATCTTGAACAAGAATCATTCAATGAAAGGATAATCGCTTAATATAGATTGAGGGATTTTTGCGTAATTGGCAACCAATTTATTATCTTTGTTAGGTCTCATCAACATACACCCTTAAGCATGCTTCTAAAACATCATAAAGCGCGTAAAGTAAATTAATAGTGATATACGGATGGATATAAAACACAACTTGTTCCTAGAACAAATCACTCCCTTTCCTCTCCCCGCTAGCACTATTCTACTACTACCCAATTACATAATACAATAAGAGAAACCTCATTTGCATTGAGGGGAATTAGGTGAGAAGAGAATACAAAGAGATAAAAGAGATAAGGCTGGACACGCAGGTCCAATTTATAAATTCTAAATTTACAATAATTTCTAAAATTACCCTTTCCCTTCTAATATCCATCCGATATACACTATTCATTCATCACATACATATATATTCAAACAAGACATGCTTTTACAACCAATCAAATCCAATTAATTAGTCTTTGTTTAAATGATCATCCAATGTTCAAAACGGTTTTGATTTTGCGCGAGTCCAACTCGTTTGAGAATAAGTACATAAGGTACGAATTTACGAATTATATCGAACTACTTATTAAATCTAATTTAATTCCTATTCAATACTAATTCAATTATTTAATTCCAAATTAAATGTTTACACTTTTAATGTGCTTTAAAGACTTAGATTCTAAATATAATCTAATTGGGTCTCAAAGCCCAACTAACATCCAATGTTTGTTTAATTAAAGTCCGATGGGCTTTCAATTGATTTATTAAGGCTTGGGCTTTGGTCAATGTGGGTCAAACCCAATTACCAAGCCCAAATAAGGAATCACCCTTAAATGCCACAAAACCAATTTCAAGCCCATAAGGCCCAATTAAACTTTAAAGCCCATTATACTACATTTGGACTTAATGGAGTGATTTAGGCCCAAATTGGATCCAATCCTTTTGGCCCAAATCTACTTGGCCCAACCAAGCCCATTATGCCCAAATATAATATTACAAGCCCAATTTAACAATTAAGCCCATTAATTTAAATTTCAATATTCCAAATTTTAAAATTCAATTAATTAAAGTGTAAAACCAAGATTAATACATTAAACCAAATATTTCAAAATACCAATTTAATTTATTAATCATCTATTGTTCAAAACATATGTCCAACATTAATTTGAACAAAAATCAAGTCCATTTTCATGTCCATTAGTATTCGGCCAAGTGAGATTTTTGTGTCGATTTGTTTTTCAATCCGATTGAATCACTAATCTACGTTCCGTATACGTTTTAAGTCATCCAATGAACTTGTACACAAAAAATTCCAACACATCCAATGTTCATACCCATTCGGCCAAGGTTACATTTTTGGGGAAAAATCATCCAATGCATTTTTCTCAAAATTGATTCCATATAATATCATTCTATATACATGTAAGCATATTCATTCATCAAATTTCACAAGAACATGCTTAAATCAATTTTACCCAAATTTTAACCTAATATATTTCATGCTTAAACATAGCTCTGATACCATTGTTGGTTACTATAATTAGTCCCAAGGAAAGATTAAGCTTATGAAATACAACAAAATGAATATATATAATAAACTTGAAGCATGGCGGAATCATACTTACAAAGCTTTTGTGATGAAAAGATGAACAAAGGTTGAAGCTCCAAGATCCTTGAAGTTTCGGCCAAGAGGAGAAAAGAGTTGAAAGCTCCAAGCTTTGTGTATTCCAAGCTCCAAGGTGGTTTCCCTATCACCTCATTTGATTCCTTGCTTGTGCTAGCAAAAATGGAGAATGAGAAAACAATTTTCTGTCTTGTTGGTGCAGCTCACGGCGTGAGCAAGAGAGGAAGAGAGGGGAGTGTTTCACTTTAGATTTTGTTTCCTTTGCATGCCAAAAAACGTGAATTACCAAGGAAAATGAAAAGTGAAGTGATATCTAATACCAAAAGAATTTTTTAATGCAAAAATCCTTCCAAAACCGTGCATGGCTTTCCCTCCAAAATGAATCCATCATTTGCTATCATTACCATACTTTGAGATTAGAGACAATGCATCATCCCTCAAAGGTGACTAGATACATTCACTATCTATTCGTATTAAGTAATGAGATATCGCGATGTGATTTGCGGATATCACTCGATTCAAAATACGAATGTGTCCGCAAGCACTTTCGGGCTCGGTTTCGTTAATTCCAAATTAACGAATTTCTGTCGCGACATGAATTAAATAATTACGCCTTGCGAAATTACTATTCAGTTCGCTAATGAATTAATTCTAAATTAATTCGTTTGCCCGAATTAAAATCCGATTTTAATTCCGCGTCGAAATCTAATTTCGTTTAATAATATATCGAATATATTATTTTATCGATTAATTCTAGATTAATCGATCTCTCTCTCTCTCATAATAAGGCATTTTATCCAAGATAAAGTTTCTCCGTTATTAATCCAAGATTAATAAAGTTCGAATCAAACATCATAGGTGAATCTTCAGGAAGCGACCCAAGAGATCTCCGGATATGTTGGCAGTAAATAGGGTCGTTGGATAATCCAAACACGTACGTACCTCGTACTACATTTTTATCGATTTACAAGACAAGGTTGGCTTCTAGCAAAGCGTCAATCAAACATCGTAGTATACCGTAGTATTGCGTACATCGATCCAATATCGGACGATCACATGTTAGGCCTGGGGCTGGAAATGTGTCTGCCCCGTACGAAACATATATCGGACATCAAGCAACTAGTCTCTTTAAATCGGGCAATACTGACCTAGTCATATTGTCCCGACGGTTGCAACCTTTTATAGAGCACTAGTTCTGTATCCTGCGTGATCATCAACTCCATATGTCTGAAGTGACACTTCCATCTTGACATCACACCTAGTGCACTACGATTCCTGATAAACCCAGAAGAGGTGAACACAGAACCAGTTAAGGTCCCCCAACCACCAAAACCAAAGTTTACCTATTGTCGCAAGTACTAGCGATGCAAGTCTCAGGTTAAGACCATATACACCTACCCTGATGCGGCCTCCCATAGACATGCAGACATACTACCAATGGGATTCCGCGGGGTCTATCCAGAGCGAAGCTGTTTCCCGTACCATCGGTAAAACACAACCTCCTATCGCACTTGCATAAGTATCCTATACTTAAATATATTAGAACTATGCCGTTGTGCCCTCACAACATGCACAAGTACAATACTAGTCTATTCCGCATTATCGATGTCCGATCTCGATAATACTCCGACTAGGGATATTTAATGATTTAAACCTTTATGTATTGATACTGTCTCATATCATCTCAATACGGAATTAATCATATGGACTTTCGCCATTTATATATCAAAGTAAATAAATTACAAAACGGCAAAAGGCAATTTCATTATCACAAAGTTAATTTTGTACAATAATACAATATCATTTACAAAACAGTGACGCTATAGGTCATAGTGCAAGATCTTCACCGCACTAATAAGCGGATGGCGAGGTACGAGTTAGTGAAGAAAATCTTTCGCTCCCGTATGACTGATGGTAGTTCTGTTGAGGTCCATGGGACTCAAATGATAGCCGATATTGAACAATTGGCTAATATGGGTATAGTCTTGGAGGCTGAGCTGTCTATAGATGTACTTCTACAGTCACTACCCGATACTTGGAAACAGATTGTCATCAACTACAAATTGATGAATTCGGATGATACTCTTGGAAAGTTATTATCGATTCTCAAGGAGTCAGAGAAAGAGCTTCTGAAAGGCAACAAGCGCGAGGCGCACTTTGCATCAACATCTCAAACGCCGAAAGCTGGCCTCAAGGCAACTGGGGGTGTTAAGAAGAAAAAGCATAAAAACAAAGGCAAGGCCAAGTCAACAAAGGCTTATGGGAAGCCAAGGGACAAGTCTCAAGATGTTTGCCTGAAATGCGGCAAGAAAGGTCACTGGAAGCGTGACTGCCGCATGAACAAGGGACACAAGGAGGACATACAGGCGGGCAAGGCACCGGCCTCAGGTATGTTTATTATTGAGATAAATATGACTAATTCTAGTCTTAATAAAAATTGGATTTTTGATTCTGGCTGTGGTTCTCATATTTGTACTGATGTGCAGGATCTGCATGATAGCAGGAGACTGGCTTCGAGGGAGGTAGATCTACGAGTTGGAAATGGAACTTCTGTTGCTGTTTTGGCCGTAGGCACTTTTGTTTTGGAACTGCCCTCGGGGCATGTACTTAAACTAAATGGCTATTATTTTGTTCCTAGTTTAACTAGGAATATTATTTCTATATCTTTGTTAACCCAGTATGGGTACACTTTTGTATTTAAAAACACCAGGTGTTATTTATATAAAGATGATGCAGAAATTTGCACTGCCGATGCATATAATGGTCTTTATATTTTGAATATAAATAAATCTCCAAAACGTAAAATAACAAACAAAAGGCTCAAAATGAGTAATCCAAAGGAAGAAACTTATTTGTGGCATTGTCGTCTGGGACACATCAGCAAGACTCGCATATCCACACTTTCGAAGAGTGGGTACTTGGACGGATTTGATCCAAATTCATATGACGTCTGCGAATCTTGTTTATTAGGCAAAATGCCTAAATCACCTTTTAGTGGTAAAGGTGAACGCGCCACTGAACTGTTAGCCCTCGTTCATAGTGACGTTTGTGGGCCCATGTCTAGCCAGGCTAGAGGTGGATATCGATACTTCGTAACCTTTACGGATGATGCATCGCGTTATAGTTATGTGTATCTAATGATGCACAAGTCGGAAACTTTTGAGAAATTCAAAGAGTTTCGACGCGAAGTTGAAAAACAAACAGGCAAGAGTATTAAGACATTACGGTCGGACCGTGGTGGCGAATACTTAAGTAATGAGTTTCAAGATTACTTGAAAGAATATGGTATTCTTTCACAATGGACTCCTCCTGGAACACCACAATTAAATGGTGTGTCTGAACGGAGAAACCGTACCTTGCTTGACATGGTAAGGTCGATGATGGGTCGCACTGAGCTACCTATATCCTTCTGGGGACATGCATTAGAAAGTGCAATTCTTATTTTGAATAGGGTTCCGTCAAAGTCTGTTGAACAGACTCCATATGAGATATGGACAGGAAAGAAACCAGGTTTCTCATTCCTGAAGATTTGGGGTTGCTGGGCATACGTCAAACATTTGGAAGGTACCAAACTTGAACCCAAATCAGATAAATGCCTATTTGTTGGATATCCTAGGGAAACCAAAGGATATTACTTCTATTACCCACAAGAGAACAAAGTATTTGTTGCTCTACATGCGGTTTTCCTTGAGAAGGAATTCCTAAATGCAGTGTTTAGTGGGAGGAAAGTAGAACTCGATGAAAGTCATAGTGATACTGTTCCAGGCAATGAATCGAGAACGGAATATGAACAGTCCATCCAGGATGAGACTGAACCACAATCTTCAATTACACAAGGACTACGTAGGTCGGAGAGAGTCAAGGTAATACCTGAGAGGTATGGATTCCTGATCTCACCTCATGTAGATATTAATCTTATTGAGGATACTGAACCGGCTACGTATGAGGAAGCGATACAAGGTATCGAATCCACTTTATGGCAAGAGGCCATGAAGGCCGAAATGGATTACATGTATACCAACCAAGTTTGGACACTAGTTGATGCACCAGAAGGCGTAAAGCCTATTGGATGCAAATGGGTCTTCAAGAAGAAGACCGACATGGATGGCAACGTACAAACGTACAAAGCTAGGCTCGTAGCGAAGGGGTATCGTCAACAACTTGGAGTTGATTATGACGAAACTTTCTCACCCGTTGCCATGATTAAATCCATTCGGATAATGCTTGCGATAGCTGCATATTACGATTACGAAATATGGCAGATGGATGTTAAAACCGCTTTCCTTAACGGAAACCTGTTGGAGGATGCTTATATGCAACAACCTGACGGTTTTATCGCACCAAGACTTGCAAACAAGGTTTGTAAGTTAAATCGGTCCATTTATGGACTGAAGCAAGCATCGAGGTCATGGAACCAACGTTTTGATGAGGTCATAAAAGAATATGATTTCATTCAAAACGTAGATGATCCTTGTGTATATAAGAAGGTTAGTGGGAGTGCACTGACTTTTATTGTCCTTTATGTCGACGATGTATTGCTTATAGGCAATGACATTCCCATGTTAACGTCGGTGAAAGCTTGGCTTTCATTGAAATTCTCCATGAAAGATCTGGGAGAAGCAGCTTTTATTCTAGGAATAAAGATCTACAGGGATAGATCTAGAAGGCTACTTGGACTCTCCCAGAGTACATATATTGATAAAGTGTTGAACAGATTCAACATGGATCAGTCCAAGAGGGGACTGTTGCCAACATCACATGGCGTCTATCTATCTAGGGACATGTGTCCTAAAACACAAGATGAGAGAGACAACATGAGTCGGACTCCGTTCGCCTCGGCAGTTGGATCGATCATGTATGCCATGATATGTACACGACCTGATGTGTCCTATGCTTTGAGCATGTGTAGTCGATATCAGGCCGATCCAGGAAAGGATCACTGGATGGCGGTTAAGAGTATCCTTAGGTATTTTAAGAGAACTAAGGATGTTTTCTTAATCTATGGAGATGGAGAACTTGAGGTATCTGGGTATACCAATGCAAGTTTCCAAACTGACAGAGACGACTTCAAGTCACAAACCGGGTACATATTTTGCTTGAATAACGGAGCAGTGAGCTGGAAATCTTCCAAGCAAGATACTGTTGCCGATTCAACAACTGAAGCGGAGTACATTGCAGCAGCTGAAGCAGCAAAGGAAGCGGTTTGGATCCGAAAATTCCTAGTTGGATTAGGAGTAGTTCCATTAGCAGCTGAGCCCGTTTTATTGTATTGTGACAATAGCGGGGCCATAGCGCAGGCTAAGGAACCAAGGTCTCATCAACGATCCAAACATGTTCTTCGACGATTCCATCTGATTCGAGAGATCATACATCGTGGCGATGTGAAGATCGAAAAGATCGCATCAGAGGACAACATTGCAGATCCGCTGACGAAAATAATTCCTCGGGAAAAGTTTGAGCGACACATACATAGTTCAGGTATTAGATGCTTGAGTGACTGGCTATAGGCCAAGTGGGAGATTGTTAGACAGTTATGACCCATAGCGTCACTATTTTGTAAATGATATTGTATTATTGTACAAAATTAACTATGTAGTAATGAAATTGCCTTTTACCGTTTTGTAATTTATTTACTTTGATATAAATGGTAAGAGTCCCTATGATTAGTTCCGGATTGTGATGATATGAGACGATATCAATCCATAAAGGTTTAATCATTAAATATCCCTAGTCGTAGTATTATCGAGATTGGACATCGATAATGCGGAATAGACTAGTACTGCACTTGTGCATGTTGTGAGGGCACAACGGCATAGTTCTCATATATTTAAGTATAGGATACTTATGCAAGTGCGGTAGGAGGTTGTGTTTTACCGATGGTACGGAAAACAGCTTCGCTCTGGATAGACCCCGCGGAATCCCATTGGTAGTATGTCTGCGTGTCTATGGGAGTCCGCTTCAGGGTAGGTGCATATGATCTTAACCTGAGACTTGCATCGCTAGTACTTACGACAATCGGTAAACTTTAGTTTTGGTGGTCCAGGGCTTTAACGGGTTCTGTGTACACCTCTTCTGGGTTTATCGAGAATCGTAGTGTATTGGGTGTGATGTCAAGATGGAAGTATCACTTCAGACATATGGAGATGATGATCGCGAGGGATACAGAACTAGTACTCTATAATGGTTGCAACCATCGGGATAATATGCCTAGGTCAGGATTATCCGATTCAAAGAGACTGGTTGCTTGATGTCCGATATGTGTATCGTACGGGGCAGACACATCTCCAGCCCCAGGCCTTACATGTGATCATCCGATACTGGTTCGATATACACTATACTACGGTATACTACGCCTGTTATAGATCTTATATTCCAATAAGAATTGTTGACGGTGGATTTTGGTCTCAGGGTAATATGGGAATATCACCTCCGAGGGAATCCTCCTTCAACTGTGAATTTGTTTGGTTATGGGGGACCAAAGGCAAATTTAGCGGAAAACAAGAAAATACGCCAATCAGACAAGGTGATTTAACGTGGTTCGGTGGATTTTCGGGATCCGACCTACGTCCACGGGAAAGAACAGGGTGGTGCTTTTTATTACTCCAATACACTTCTCAGGCCTCTCCTTCGCTCTTACAGACTGGAACTTTACAATTCGAATCTTTCACTCTTGTGATGATTTTTTTAGATGTCTTTTACACATGCTCTACCCTTCTATTTATAATAATACAGGAATCTGATTCCTATAAGAAATCCTATTTGCACTTAGTCTTCTCTCCTTTCATGGTTTCCTGATCCGATAATGCCTTCTTCTTCCGTATTCCCTTCCGGACTCTGACTCATTTTCCTTGCGAGAGCAGGATATCTTTCTTATCTTATCCATAAGAATGGGGTGCTGTTGTCTTGAACGTGGCTTGCTGTCTGGTTGGTTTTGATGAGGTCGGTCATGGCGATCCTTCTATGCTGAGAGTGTCTTTGCCGTCCTCTGTAATGCTTAGTCATCTGTACCAAAGTGGTCGGTCCTTCCATAATGTGGTCGGTCTGACCATAATGTTCGGTCTGACCATAATGTGGTCAGTCTGACCATGAAGTGGTCGGTTTGACCATGACGTGGTCGGTTTGACCATGAAATGGTCGGTTTGACCATGAAGTCAACCAGAGAATGGAAATTACCCCTGTGCCCTTGTCGTGCTGGCTCAAATACTGTGAATACCGTAATGCTTAGAAAACACCATCAACATCTGTCCCCTAGTTCTCGGTTCCAACGAGTATGTGAGTTGGTGCCGGGAACTATAGGAAGAGGGTGTGCTGACTGTCCCTGTAAGTAGTCGTCCCAGAATAAAAAAAATTTTTTCTTCTTTGCCGCTCCATTCGTCTTTCCTCGAGACGCACAACCGTCACGTCTTCTTAAATGCCCATCAAATCAACTTTAGGGTTTCTTCTAACTTTCGACACTTGTCGAACATCCGCCGGGTTCCCGCTAAAACTGACGGCGATATACCACCCCCCAGGGCGAGTATAAGAGAATGAGGGTTTCACTGTTCCATTTTTTCGGCAATTTCTCCTCCTCTCTTCTGCAATTTCCTTTACAATCTTCTTACTCCGTTTTCCCCGGACCCAATTGCTGTCTTTATTTTCTCTTTCCTCGCCGAGCACCTAAGGAACGAGCATCTCCACAGCGAATAGCTTCTTGCTTTTGAGAAAAACAAGTAAGTCTTCTGAGTGATCTCTCTTCTCTTGTTGTGTTTTGTGATTTCGTTTGCTTGTTTTGCTTAGGTAGAGACTTGTAGTTTGCTGGGTCTTGCTTGTAGGGCACTTCTTTAGGGACTTCATGTTTAGTTTAGCACGGGTACCGTGGGTAGCTTCTCGTAGACTGATTCTCCCTCCTTCTCTGTTTTTCTGGGTGTCAGGGATGTCTGATAGTAATTCTTCATCTGAGAGGCCTGTCATAATCTCAACTCCCCCTGCGGAAGAGCTTTCCTCGGGCTCAGGGGCGCCCAGTGTAGAAGATCTTGACACCACTCCCACCCCTTCTGAGGTTGAAAATGACTCCTATCATCAGAGGGTTCCTCGTAAGGACCCGGAGCCTGGAGAACTCGGGTCGTCGGCTCTGGATATGAACCGTCCCTCTAAGATAACCGAGGATGACCTGGCGCTATTGCGGCAGCGATACATACAGCATCCCAATAGACATTGCTCTTGAAGTCCCTGGCCCAATGGATCGTGCCAGTCAGCCCGACGAGGGCTCGGTGGCACTTCTTCCTATTTTCTTCGAGTGTGGGCTACGTCTGCCGATGCAGCGTTATTTTGCTTGGATGCTTGCTGAGATGGAGATTGCCCCTTGCCAATTAAGTTTGAACAGTTGGAGGATTGTGGCTGGTATATACGTGGTTTGGCATCGGGCAGGTTTGGTGTCCCTTGCTTGGAAGAAGTGAAGAGGCTATATCGTTTGAAATCCAACCCAAAGACTCACTATGGTTGGTATTACCTCTCTGCCTATGACAGCTCGTCCAACCTCGTCCAGAAACTTCCTGACTCTAACAAGAATTTTAAGGACTTTTGGTTCTGGGCAACCGGGGATTGGGGTCGGGTTCTGAGATCGTTTGAGGAGGATGTCTCGGTTCCAGACATCTTCCGGGCTGGAGGTTAGGAGTCTGACACCCTTTCATTTCTTTCTTTTTGTTCCCGTTCTCTAGTTTCTTTTAGGTTTTCTAACTTTTCTGGTTCCTCCCAGCTTGTTGGCGAGATGCTCCCAAGGTCTCTCGTCAAGTCCGGAGGCGGGTGCATTGGGCTCGTCGGTATACTGCTCATTGGAAGGAGTTGGTTAATGATGGGGCCTTTGTTGATTCGGGTCTTGTTCGGGTTGCCCCTCCGGAGGCCTCGGTCGGATTTGTGGAGGTCTGCTGGATGCTTTGTCTTCCTTGTTTGTTTATTTTGATGTCTTTCTTTCTTGTTGTTCTTCTGTTCATATGCTCTGTTTTTTACTTATTTTCTTTGCCCCCCCCTCTTTTGTAGGCATGTCGAAGAGGCCGAAATTTCTTGAGAAGCTGGCCGGTACTGTGAAGAAGGCCGGTCATTCTGATGCTGAAGCTTCTCGGGCTCGGGTTGATCCTGCTGAGAACATATCTCCTGGACAAATCCAAACGAGTGCTCGGGGACTACCCTCGCCTTCTGGTGGACAATCATCAGGATCCGCTCATCTGGCCAGTCCACCGAAGCCTCCTAGGAAGAGGAGGCGTCAGTTCGGGGCTGAGGAGGCCGGGTTGGCCCAGGAGGGAGAGGTTGAAGGAGCTGCTTTGGTCAAGAAGAAAGACATTCGCAGGGGGAAGAAGTCCTCTGATAGTTCCTCCAAGAAACGGAAAGGCCCTGTGGTTCTCGGGATGGATGACTTGGGAGAGGGCGTTCGGGAGGCTACTTCTCACCTATTGCCGGCTTTTAATGAACTGGCCGAGGTGGTTCCCCCGGAGGAGGTCTCGAGGTACGAGGACGTATCTCCTGAAGGCGTTGTGGCTGAGATGAGTTCTCAGATGGCCAAGGTATTTTTACTCTTCTTCTCGGTTTTTGGATTCTGGTTCTTTCTTTTCCTGTTTTAACTTCTTCCTTCCTTTTTGTTGCAGGCCAACTACCTTATGGCCAAGAACAAGGGTCTTCTTCTGACCCTGCTGTCCGAGGGCGGTCTGGCCCAGAGGCTCCAAAATCGTCTCTCCGAGGTGGAGGCAAAATTGGCTGATCGGGAAGAGGAGATCAAGAATCACGAGGCGGCCGCTGTTGAGAATTTCAAAACGAACAAGGCTCAAAGCAGCTGCCGTGGTAGAAAGGAAACTTGCTGATAGTATCCGGGAGGACCTGAAGGCTGCCCAATCCGAAATTGGGGTCTTGAGGGGGAAGGTGGCCAAGGTTGAGGCCAATTGAAGAGCAAAGATGAGGAGGTTGCTCGGGCCCGGGACAGTCTTGAGAGGAAGAAAACTGAGCTCGAGGAGAGGGAGATCGATCTTGAGGAGAGAGAGATCGAGCTGGAAAAGAGAGAAGCTGATCTTGAGGCTGAGAAGGAGGCCATCCGTCTCGAGGGAGTTGGTGATTGTGCCGAGATGATACCGATGGTGTTGCCGAGCCTGAATATGGACCCTATCTACGCGGCCATCAGTTACTGCAAGGGGACATTTCCGAGGACGAGTTTCGAAAGTGGATCCCTCCTCCATCTGAGGAGGTGATGGATCCCGCCCCCATCTCGGTCGTTCCAGCTCCCGAGGTTCCTCCTGAAGAAGGATCGGAGGTTCCTCCGCGGACGAGGACTGCCTTGAGATCCCTCCTCCTGATGCCGAGGTCGCAGCTCCTCCTCCTGATGCCGAGGTCGCAGCTCCTCCTCCTGACCAAAAATTTGACCAAAAACCGTGTACTGCACATGGTCCAAGAGAGAGAATGATTTTTATATACATATATCTTTATTCCATTTACCAAGTAAATGAATAAATATATATACAAAAGTCCTATCAACTTTCAAACAATCACTTTTCTATATTCACATCATGTCACTTTAATAAAGTGACGACATGTCATATCACATCACTCAAAGTGACAATTGATTTGACGATTGACGCGACTAGTGATTTGACGCTTGATGTGACTCGCGTCCGCGCTCGAATTCGAAATGCGAATGCGCTCGCAATCACTCTCGGGCTCGGGTTCGCTAATTCCAAATTAACGAATTTTCCGTCGCGTCATAATTAAGTGATTACGCCTAGCGAATTCACTATTCACGTCGCTAACGAATTAATTCTAAATTAATTCGTTCGCCCGAATTAAAATCTAATTTTAATTCCGCGTCGAAATCCAATTTCGATTAATATATCGAATATATTAATTTTTATCGATTAATTCCAAATTAATCGTTCTCTCTCTTTAATTAATATTTTATCCCAGATAAAATATCTCCGCAATTAATCCCAGATTAATTTTCTCTCTCATCGAATCAATCCCAGATTAATTCTATCTCTCTCTTCTAATTAATCCCAGATTAATCAAAGTGCGAGTAATACGTCATCGGTGAATCTTCAGGAAGCGACCCATGAGATCTACGGATATGTTGGCAGTAAATACGATCGTCGGACTGTCCGAACACGTAAGTACCTCGTACTACGTTTATATCGATTTACAAGACAAGGTTGGCTTCTAGCAAAGCGCCATGCCTACCCAATTCTCCAGAAATATTCTTACAGGAATATATAGATCTGTATCAAGCGTAGAATACCGTAGTATTGTGTATATCGGCCCAGTATCGGATAATCACGTGCTAAGGCTGGGGCTGGATAAGTGTCTGCCCGTCCGAAGCACATGTCGGATGTCTGGTAACATAGTCTCTATAATCGGATATACATGACCTGGTCACAATATCCCGATTGGTTGCGCAACACTCAAGAGCACTAGTACCGTATCCTGCGTGACATCAACTCCAATATGACTGAAGTGACACTTCCGTCTCGACATCACACCCAATACACTACGACTCCCTGATAAACCCAGAAGCGGTGTACCCAGAACCGGTTAAAGCACTGTACCACCAAGACCAGAGTTTACCGATATCGCAAGTATTAGCGATGCAAGTCTCAGGTTAAGACTATACACACCTACCTCGATTTCGGCCTCCCATAGACACATAGTCATAATACCAATGGGATTCCGAGGGGTCTATCCAGAGCGAAGCTGTTTCCCGTACCATCGGTGAAACACGACCTCCTATTGCACTTGCATAAGTATCCATACTTATATATATGAGAACTATGCCGTTGTGCCCTCACAACGCGCACAAGTGCAATACTAGCCTATTCCGCATTATCGATGTCCAGTCTCGATAATACTTCGGCTAGGGATATTTAATGATTAATCCTTCGGGGATTGATACTGTCTCATATCATCTCAATCCAGGAACTAATCATATGGACCTCTCTTCATTTATACATCTATGGTGATCTAATCACAAATGATGAGAGTGCAATTTCCTTGTCACATAGTTAATTTGTACAGCACAAACACCGTGATCTGTACAAATAGTGACGCTATGGGTCATATTATCCAACAATCTCCCACTTGGCACATAGTCAGTCACTCGAGTGTCTAACACTCGAACTATGTACTTCGCTCAAATTGCTGAGGAAAGGTTTTCGTCAGCGGATTTGCTTAATTATCGTCTGACGCGATTTACACGATCATCACATCGCCACGATGTATGATCCGAACGAATCAGATGATATAGAAGTATATATCTGGATCGTCGATGAGACCTTTAATTCTTTAGCCTATGCTGATGCCTAGCTCAGCTGCTAACAGAACTATATCTAATCTAATTAGATATATTATCGATCCAAATGGCTTCTATTGCTGCCTCAGCTGCAGCAATGATCCGCATTTGTTGTTAATTCGGCAACAGTTATCTTGCTCGGAATATTTCCAGCTCACTGCACCGATATTCAAACTTTATAGTACCGCAGTATTTACCGGTTTGGAAACTTGCAGCAGTGATCCCAG
>SKCR01035004.1:0-17513 GCA_019454045.1 Zanthoxylum bungeanum
GCCAATTTATAAGAAAATTGGATGGGAAGCTTGCCCTTGCATAGACGTCATTCAAGCCGTTACTTTTCTTGTAAATATTATATCTTTTTTGTCTTTTCTTAATAATTGTGATTTTTTTGTTGTTTTTTTTTATTTTCTCCGACAGGATCCAGACCTTTTGACCTTTCACGATTTCTTTTGTTGTTTAGCTAACAATCGTCTTTGGAAGATACTTGTGCTATTTTTACTCACATTTTTCAGGAACTATAATTCAGTCAGCCCGTCATTGCACTTTTGAAGGCATACTGATTTGAAAAAGAAATACATAAAAAATGGAAGCTACTTCAAGAAGACGAGTTGAAAATATCTGGTGTTTTGTGCGGTACTAGTGTTGGTACTAAGCCACAATACGTAGAAGCAGCACAAGAATTGGGTCGAGTCTTAGCTGCAAGAAATATGCACTTAATATATGGCGGAGGCAATCTCGGACTTATGGGGATCGTTTCAAAGGCTGTACAGGAAGGAGGCAGTCATGTTTTGGGAATCATCCCAAAACCCTTGGCAGAGGCAAATCTTATTGGATCATCAAACGGAGAGGAACTGATCGTGCTGATGCTTTTATCGCTTTGCCAGGTGGCTTGGGCACATTGGAGGAATTTTTATAGTTCTATCTTGGGCGAACCTGAACATACACCAGAAACCGCTTGGACTGCTTAACGCTGATGGATTTTATGATTTTCTTTGTGTGTTTCTTGATGATGCTCGGAGAAATGGGTTCGTGTCAAAAACCGATGAAAGAACTCCTCTTCACTGCCAGAACTGCTTCAGATCTAATAGACCAACTCATAGCCTATGAACCACAAGTTGACCCTATCCTTCAAAGATAAATTGGTCCGAGGACGATCGTGGTAAGAGGCGTCGAATTAATCTGGATCTTAACCTTTAATTTCCGGTAGATTTCAGCTAACCAGGTACGACCTTCTTAACTCTCATTCTACTGTTTAAGACATTGGGGACAATGTCTCATTTAGGTTTGGGGGAGGGAATTAGTTGATCAGTACCTTGTTTTTAGTTTGTGTGTTGTTTTTATTTTTAGTCCAAAATTTTTCGAAAAATACAAAAAAAATTGAAAAATTTTCAAAAATTACAAAAATATTTTGCATTTTTTGTTTTTATTTTGACTAAAAAGGTGATTGGTAAGAGATAGCCGAGTAAGGAATTTCCACTCCTGAGACGTATCTCAAACCTATTTCGAAACAATTAATTTTTGTTTATTTCCTTTTGATTATTTAATTTGTGAATTCTCCTTAAATCTGACTAAAATGAATCTTCATATGCTCCGTTGGCAGGTATTATCAACATACATGGTAAACCACGGTCATGAGCTAAAATTGAAAATTTTGTAATATTCAGTGCTATAGTTTAATTGGAGGAAGCATCTCAAAAAAGTGATGGAGTAAAAAAAAAAAAAAAAACGTCTGAGATCCGAGTTATTAAGTCTGTAAGGGTGTCTTAACACCCAGTGCCCTAAAACCAACTGATTTGGGAGTCACTAGCCCAAAGCTCGCTACATGGATCAAGGATGTTGCAAAAAATATTTATATCTAATGTCTGGGTAATTAAGTTCGTAGGGGTGTCTTAACACCTGGTGCCCTAAAGCCAACTGGTTTGGGAGCCACCGACCCAAAGCTCGCTACATAGACAGAAGATATTGTATATAAATAAAAAAATAGAGAAAAAAAGAAAGAAAAAATGAGAAAAATCAAAAAAAAAAAAAATTTACTCCATTACTATAAAAAGGTGTGAAATCTAATAGAACCTTAGGACAAAAATATTATTCTCTTATCAATTGCACTTGTGACTGTTGTGGGCAAAAATGAGTTGATTAATATTTTGCTGGCTGTGTATATGGAGAATGGTAAATATAATCGGAGAATTTACTTATTCGGTAGTTTAGAAAGAAACAAAACAACTAGTAACTTGGAGTAAAAGTTTCACTTGATTAGTCATTAACTTCTTTATTCTCTTTTCTCTTGTCTTTTTACTTTTGTGTGCATTAGTTTTAACTAACTTTTTACTTTTGTAAAACGTTTGTGGGTATCGTTGATGTAAACCCTCACGAGACTACAACTCGTCCACTAGGGACACCTAGGGGTTTAAAGGCTTGTTGCATACGCTAAATGCAACCGTGATCCCTACGAAAGTGGCTTAGTTTAATTTTAATTTTATTTTGTTGTTTTGCTCGAGGACTAGCAAAATGTTAGGTTTGGGGGTGTGATGAGCGGAAAATATATCAATATTTACCGCCCATTTAACTTAATATTTTGTTTAGTTTCTCGGGTTTGATGAACGTTTTGATGTGTTTTAGTTTATTTTGCAGATAAAATAATATCGGGACTCAATAAAATCATTTAGGATGAAACGTGGATAAAATAAGGGCAATTATTGGACTTGATATATTAATTTTGGAGATTGGAAACTTGAAAGGGCGTTTTTTACGAAGTGCAGTTTTGGAAATTCCAGTTTTGCGCATCTGTCGTATTTTGAGCATAACGTTTTACTCAGATATCGGATTGAGCTGATTCAAGTTCCAGATTAAATAAGATTCAAAGATCTACAACTTTTAAAGAGAAAATATTTTCAAATTCTGATGATTTCAAGACCGAAATGGATGAACCATCCAGAAGTGTGTGGAGTGTAATTATTAAAAGTCATTATCAATCATTTTCAAAGCAAAATATTAATTAATAAATAATTAATAAAAATTATCAAATCACCACCAAACAAGATAAGAAATTAGTGGAGCAATTATGGATTTGGTGGAGTAATTAGTGGAGAAATTAATAATGGATTTGGTGGAGAAATTGATTGATGATTTGATGGTGGCAAATTTTTGCCTATAAATACCAAGCCATTTCATTTGTAAAATATATACTTTCTTCTTTGAAATCCTTAATGAAAAAATAAAAAGATTGTATCTAGTTTGTTTATTTTTAGTTTTCAGTAATTAATTTTCAATTTCGCACTTTCTTTTCTTTACTTTTCAGTTTTACTTTCCGTAATTTACTTTACGCATAACACTTTCATTTCTTTACTTTTTCAGTTTTTATTTTTCAACCATGAGGAGGTAACTTCCCTCTGCCGAGGTGAAAGGTAATTCTTTACTGTTACTATCTTAGATTAATCTCCCTTAGACACAACATATTCACTATTCTAAAATTTAACTTAAAAAGGAGTACCGCCTATATGGTCGGTTGGTTTTAATCTCACAAGTGATTATGTTATACTAAGGGAGATATCTAAGTTAGTAAATAGTAAAAGTAATTCCTTTTATCTTGGCAGTTTATTTTCATTTACTTTCCCGCTTTTACTTTCTCGCAGTTACTTTTTAGCATTTTTATTTTATGTCTTTTAAGTTTTCATTAGCCATAGCTATGTATTGTAACAAAGTTAGTATCTAGGGTTGTGATGAATTTCAATATAACCGGTTTATAAGGGGTTAGATTATAGGTTGGGTAATTTAAAGATTTATTTATTGAGTCTTAATCTTAATGCTTTTTATTAACTGGTCATTAATAAAATTGATTAGGTAAACTTAAAATGAACTAGACATAGGGATTTTAAGTTTAAGACCTTAGACTCAATAGCCCACGATCTTCCTTGAGGATAGATAACCCTTTTAATAGATTTCCTTACAGGATAGGAATATACCTGTCGGGCGGGGGTAGCCATAATTGGAACTTAATCTTAATGAATCTAGGTAATTTGGTTGACATAGACATATGTTCAATTGGATTATACTAGGTATTTGAAATTGACCATCGGAAGAGGCTTTTACATAAATTAGTGTTCCAGGTTAATAAATCAATATATTACCCAACTTTAAGATAACCACTTCATCTTCTAAATAATATTGGAATTAATCACAACCCTGGATAGTTTTTATAATTTGGATTTTTCTCAACCTACTTTTAAGCAATTTTATTTACTTGTTTTAAATTTAGAATCATCGTCATTTCAAATCAATCAATCAAACAACCTATTAGATACTGGTAATCAGTTGGCCCCATAAATTAATAACAAAAAGGTTTTAAGTCCTCGTGGGATCGATACTTTTTATACTACTTGAACGATACGTGCGCTTGCGTTATACGTGTGTGATTACGCCGGTCAACAACCACAATTCTTTCAATTTACTGAACAAAGCCAAAAAGACTAATCTCTACAGTGTCGGTCTTCAATCACAAAACACCATGAAGATCACACACACTTGGATTAGGGATTTTACTCAATAAAAGAACAAGTAGTCGAACCAGAAGAAAGGAAATTAGGGAAACGCAACCGTCTCTTTCTTTTTTCTTATTCTAAGACTCAACCCTAGCAGCTTTATATATGGAGAGCAAAGGGGAATTTAAGCAACGGTGGAGATTTAGCCACGTGTCCCTCATCCAATGGGTGTAACAAAAAAAAAGGCTTCACATTTTACATAGAGAATAACCACTGTGCGTTGAAAATGGTTGTTTCAAAGGTGTTTGATGAAATGGCAGATTTGGTCAGGTTGCATGCTTTGTAGAGGTAGAGTAGAGGATATGACCTCTCAAAGAGTATTGGAGAAAGTTGGGTTTGTGAAAGAAGGTTTGTTAAGTATGGATGCCCCTTACTTGTTGACAAATGGTTGAGAATTTAGTTATCATAGTTTGAATTAAGAGAGTCCATTATTTTATAAGAAATTGGGACAATCGGAGTTTTACTTGCACCGTTTAATCTCGAGACGGATGATTTAATGGCGGGTTTCCAACATTTAAAAAAAAGAATGGCCTTAATTATACACCATAAAATTATGAATGTGAAGTCTTAACTATTGTTCATAATTTACCTTCTGCGGCCGCCAAAATTAAACCAAGGCCAGAAATTTAAGCGGGCTGGGCCACCATTCTTGTTACTGTGTCATTTCATAATTCTGCATTGGTGCAGAAAAATGGATCGGTGACATTGGAACTGGTGATGTGAAGAGCAACATTAGATGGGAATTGTTAGTCTTGAATCTTGATTGAACTGAACTGAAGTTTGATTTCTGTGTTTTCCACAACAGGGACTAATGGGTGATAATTACTTGCCTTCTAATCTCAATTTCTCGACCTGAATGTCACTTTCCGTTAAAAATCTCAAGTTTATGGGTTATTTTATCAGATTTTTCCTTATTGACTCAGAAATATTCAATGCGGGACTCTAAATAAGAACTTGATCAATGCCTGTACCATATGCCAATAGATTGGGTTAATTTTTCCAATGGAGTTTTATCATCACTTCTGAATTTGATCTCCATATGAAAAGCTAACCTGTCAATGTCATATACTCAGTACTCAGTAGACAGGATTGCAGAGAAATTGAATATGTGATGTTCACGCATGTACTTGATTCAATAAGTCTACAAGTTAGAGTCACTCGTGGTCCCTTCTTTGGATTGGACTGCTGCTTAAATTATATATATGCAGCAGAAATGGACTAGCACTCAATGATCTTGCCAATAAAGGCAAAGCTTGCAGCGCCACTGGTGGTGGCCTATCTCGGTTTCTTTCTGCAATTATTTTTTGTCAATTAATGTGAAAAATAGACTTTGCTGCAGAGATTGGGCCATCTGCACTCTAAGAACCTACAAAAAGTGACATCTGAAAATTGCCCTAATGTAATGGTCCTACAACAATTCTAGGGGGGGTTTTAATTTAATTTTTCAGGTAAATGAATTGTGGCAAATTCCTCGTGCAGTTTGAGATAGTTATTATTCTGTTAAATCTATATTTTTTTTCTAAAAAAAAATAGCTTAAAAATATTATTGTCCTTACTTTTAGAGAGGTTGAATTTAACTTTTCAATAGAAAATTTACATTTGTCTAATATTAATTAAAAGTGTTAACTAGCTAGATATGCAGCAGCTGAAAAATGAAAAATAATAAAATTGATTTAAAGGAAGATAAATATACAACATAAATATTTTAAAAACATAGGGACTAATTGCATAATTGATTCAAATTATGGGGGTTAAAAGAATATTTAGCAATAGAATAATAAAGTTTGCCACTTGCTTCTACGTCATCTTTTGATTTTAGATTAAAGTTTTTATTATGTTAGATAATTAAATAAAATTATAAATTCACTCTATATCGTATTTTTATAATGTTATGTGCGTTTACGTAGGTTACATATCAAACTAAAATATAAGAGAAATAATAATAGGAGCGAAATCTTTAAAAGAGCACGAAAGCCCGAAAGAGAGCCGAATGGAGCAAATTCTGAAGAGGAGTCGAAGCCCGAAGTAAGAATCAAAGACCGAAAAAAGCCGAAACCCGAGAATGAGATAAAATATATCTTGCCATGCACGGTAGAAAAGAAAAAGGAATGGCAATGGCGAATGGATTTTACTTGAAGTTTGCAAGAGAAAATACAGCAACTCAATGGATTCAAGTTCCACTATTATCCATTTAGAATATTCTCCGGTACCAAGGACAAAGCTATGTTTGCCAATATTATCAAGAGGGTAGGCTTTGAATGGAGCGATTTTCATGAACATAAATGGTCCTATGAATGGCAATCTTCGATAGCGGCATCACGGTGAATTCAAGTAATGGTGGCGGATATTTTAGCAAAGCATGCGATATTGAGCTTACGATGCCATCGGCACCAGATCTTGGCGGCGGCAATTGATGAATATAGCAAGGATGTGAATGAGAGAGTGAAGAAACGATTCAGCCTCGACCGGATGAGTGATTTGTGTTTGCCCGTGAAGGTGGCGGTGGCGGTGACGGTGACGGTGGGCAAGGTGGCGCTGGCTTGGTGTGGTTGTTGGTTTGGTGGTTGCACTAGATGGTGAAAGTGGCAGCTAGGTTTTGCAATTTGAGAATTATGGATGTGGCGAGTAGACCCGGCCGGCGGTTCGGTTCCGGTTCGGAACCGAACCGAACCGGCCAATTTCCGGTTCCACACTTAAGTGGAACCGGAACCTTGAACCGAACCCGAACCGACCGGTTCGGTTCGGTTCCAATACTTTTTTTAAAAAAATTTTGAAAATTAATTAAAATAAATGAGATTAATTTTATAAATAAAAAAAAATTATTACATTGAAGAGCTTGAGCTTAAATTTTTAAAAATTTAAGTTGCCTACGTATCCTCCAAGGGTGAGAGGAATCAAAGCTCACGTAATTCCATTACAATTTTAAGACATATCCCCTTTATAAATTATAATTTTACAATTATCAATCATCATTATCAGTTGATCATTCGGCTCCGGTTCCGCTTGCACTTGTTGCAGAAGCATTATCGAACAAATCTTCAAAATCATCAGATGCATCTTCTTGTTGTCTCAGATCAGCTCGAGTCCAATCATCCACACAAGTTGTTGCTTATAGAGTGTTTGGATGTAATGAAGATCGCATAGCTTCCAATATATTACCTCCTAAGCTGAAGGCTTGCTCAACCGCAACGGTGGAAATAAGTGCTGCCAATATCTCTTTAGCAATAATAGATAAAACAAGATATATATTTTGATGCTGGTTCCACCATTCAAGGATTTTAAAATTTTTACTGCATAAACTTTCATTAGAAAACTCAAAATTTGTAGATAAATAATTATCTAATTCAGGGTTATTAGTTGTCGTATCCCTAATTTTTTTATTTCGTTGCAATAACCAACGATCCCCTGCGCTAAGTCTTGTTTGAATTACCGGTTCGCTACTACTAGATTGACCTAATGTTCCTAAGTTATATCTTACAATATAATCATTAAATAAAATAATTAAATCACTTCTTAATTTCGTCATTATGCTCGTAATATCAATTTCATCTAATATTCCTAAATAATCATAGTAAGCTTGTAAACCACCATTCAAACCTTCTAATTTAAATCTAGGATCAAAAACAGCAGCAATAAGATAAAGTAAATGAATTTCTCTAAAATAATTCAACCATTTTACCTTCATAGCAGTAATGGCTTCGAACAAAACAATATCATTAGGGTCGTCACTGTCAACATGCTCATCGAGAGTGCCAACAATATTCAAACTCTCAAGAAGAAATAAATGTGTTGTAGGATAATAAACACCGCTAAAAACTAAAGTAGCATCATTAACAACTCTTAAAATATCTAAAAAAAATTCACAAATATCCCATTGACTAGGATAAAGTGTGATATTTTGAACATGTTGAGAAAAAAAACTACATAATGCATCTTTGTATTGAAATGCTTGACATAAAAGAAAATAAGTAGAATTCCAACGTGTTGGAACATCTCTTGAAAATTTAATCGGTTTAATACCATTTATTTTACAAAACTTGGTCCATTCTTTCATAACTTGAGAATATGACCAAATACAGTTAAGTGTGTTTTAATTGGATCAGGAAAGGTGATAATAATTTTAGTCCGTCTTGCACCCATATGTTAAGGACATGACATGTACAACGAATATGAAAAAATCGACCCCCTAAATTTGGTTCACATAAGGATTTTAAATCATGAATGGATGCAGTATTTGCAGATGCATTATCAAATCCAATTGTTAAAATTTTTTCTACTGAACCATATATTATAAAAAATTACCTTCATCATTCTATAAATATTACGTGCAGTATGTGAGTCATCAAAAACTCTAAATGCAATAAGTCTTTTTTGCATGGTAAATGATGCATCAATCCAATGACAAGTCGCACCCATGTATGAGTGTGTTTGCCAATGGTCACTCCAAATATCAGAACATATAGAAATACGATCTTTTTCATCTCTTTAAATATTTCATTTAAAATAATTTTATCATCTTTATATAATTTGAAAATATGACGTTTTGTTGTGTTTCGAGTCATTCTACATGCAGCATGGTTTTAAAGCATTATGCACGTAATTAGTAAAATGAAGTTTTTCACCAAAGCTTAAAGAAAGATGTGACATACAAGTTAATTTCGCAAATTCTTCTCTATTTTTTGCATCAGAATATTTAATAAATCTACACTACTTGTACCTCTACTAAGATTGCGTACCTGCCCATTTGAGTTTGCGTCGTATCAACGCCAAGTTCAACCGGATGATGTTTTTCCACGTGCTTGATCATATTGCCGTATCCACCAGAAAATTTATAGATAACCCCACAATAGTTGCAAATTGCTCGTTGTGAACCATCTTCTAGGCGTTCCAAATTAAAATGAATTTTGAAAATATCTGAGGACCGAGCCTTAACTTCTCTTCTCTGTGATTGTGCACTGACACTAGGGCCGCTCTCTTGGGTTGGCATATTTGACATTATGTTCTCAGATGAGCTTGCCATTTTTTCTTGAGAAATTAGGAAGAAAAATAAGAAAATTGAATAATTGCGAATGATAACAAATTAACAATTAAATGAATTGAGATTGATAATAAGATTATAAGAGAATTGTATTGAAGTGAGATTGAGAATAAGAGAATTATAGAAAATGAGAGAGTTAAGAATTTGGTGTGATGAAATTATGAAAAATGAATCATATTTATAGAATTTTAGAATTTTTTTGATACCAAAAATGCCCCTAAATATAACCGTTTTATTACCGCTATTAGGGGTACATTAGTAATTTACATTTTAAATAATAAAATTAAATTTATTTTTTAATTAATTATTTATTTATTTGGGCAGGGAGCCAAACGGCTCCCTGCCCCCCAACGGCTAGTAGCCTTTGGGGGTAGAGTTCATGTTGGAACCATACGGTTCCAACCGAAACCGTTCGGTTCCACGGTTCTGGCCGATTCGGGTTGGGGTCGAACCCCAACCGAACCGGTCGCCAACGGTTCCGGAACCGTGGCCGGGTCTAGTGGCGAGGTGGTAAGGTGATGGTGGGTAAAGTGGTGAGTGACTTAATGATGATAGTCTTGATCTTCCACGCGACGATGAGAATCATAGAGGTTGATAACATATTAGATAATGAAAAAAAAATTAAATTCATTTTATGTTGTATTTATAATGATAGGGCTTTTATATAAACTACATATCAAATTAAAATAGAAAAAAATAATAATACTTGTTGATAGGGAAAAATAGCACATAAGAAACAAAAAAAACAAAAGAAACGGAATTTCCTATTTATAAGGTGTCAGTACGAAATCATCAGGTCGGCATGAATAAAGTTCGGCTCGGTATAACGGGAGACAGATTTACAGGCCGATCAAGGAGGCATAATAGATAAATTGGCCGAGCTATTTTTCACCGACAGAAGGCTACAGAGAAAGTAAATATCATGACACCTCAAGATACGTGTCGAAACCCGAAGAAGCTCGTCAGACCATTATTTATGACAAGAGCATGTGGGAAGTAGTGAAAGTCAAGAGAAGTGATGGATGTTGATGAGTGGTATTTATATCACTATTTCCCACTCATTTAATCTAATATTTTGAATAGTTTCTTGAGTTTTGTGAATGTTTTGATGTGTTTTGTGTTATTTTGTAGATAAATAAAGTTTCAGGATATTCTGAAGGTGATTTGGAGTAAAACAGTGAAAATTGGCGAAAAAGGGCATTTTGGTAATTTCCAGCGTCGCGCCGCCCAGACCTTCCGCGTCGCGACGCCCAGCGTGAGCCGAATCTGCTAACATGCGCCTGGTCAACGGTCAACCATTTGAGAAGTTTTGACTTTGCTAAAATGCGCCGTGCCACGTGTCACCATCACAGCAGATCTGCTAACATGCGCCGTGCCACGTGTCATCATCATATGCTGCCGACACTCAGACTTGACACGTGTCGCCTCGTCATCAGCCACATCATCGGTCAAAAATTCAACCTTGCCACGTGTCATGCCACATCATCGTCCACGTCAGCAGGTCAACTGAGTCAACTTGCCACGTCAGCCTCAGCCAATCAGAACATGCCACGTGTCGACACGTGTCGCAATCCTATTGTGCCGACAAGTGAACAGTCAGCCGCCACGCCACGTCATGCCACGTCATCTCCACGTCGTCGCCGCGTCAGCATGACGTCATCACAATAATTGAGTCTTAGCCGCCTTGCCACATGTCGCGTGAATAGTCAGCCGCCTTGCTACGTGTCGTCTCCTCAGCGTGCCACGTAGACAAATCTAGCGTCGCGACGCTGAGATCCTTGGCGTCGCGACGCTGGAACAGTGAAAAATATTCTATAAATACTGCGCGAATTTCAGAATTAGGTGGGCCTTTCTCTCTCTCATCTCTTTGATGAAGAGAGAGTTTCTCTCTCTAAAAATATTTTAATTTTTTTTTTTATTTTTTTTTTAGTTTGTAATTTATTTTAATTACGTTTTGTAATAATAATAATTTAATTTTTACTTTTTACTTTTTACAGTTTTTACTATTCACCATGTTGAAATAATTTCCTCAGCTGGGGTGAAAGGTAATTCTTCTACTATTGCTATTTAGATTAATCTCCCTTAAAAATAATATATTAACTATTTAAAATATTGACTTAATAAGGGATACCGCTATATTGGTCGGTTGGTAATTTAATTTTAATCTGGTTTAAACCTGACTAATCAAGGATACCGCCAGACTGGTCGGTTGGTAAATTTATTTTTGGTTCCGCCTTAATGGCTGGTTGGACTTAATTTGACTTAATCATGATACCGCCAGACTGGTCGGTTGGTAAATTTATCACAAGTTTATATATTATTTTATGGGAGATATCTAAATTAGTAGTAGTAAAAGTAATTCCTTTTACCTTAGCATTTTATTTTATTGTAATTTATTTTTCAGCTTTTTACTTTATGTCTTTTACTTTTATGAATTTACTAGTCCTAATTATGTGTTAGTTAATTAGAGGTTGTGATGACTTTTAATATCACCGGTTTATAAGGGATTATTTTATAGTTGGGTAATTTAAAGGTTTATTTATTAAGTCTTAAGCTTAATGCTTCTTGTTGTCTGATCACCAATAAGATTGATATGGTAAATCTAAAATGAACTAGACATAGGGATTTTAGGTTTCAGCCTTAGACTTAATAGCCCACGATCTTCCTTAAGGATAGATAACCCTTTAATAGATTTCCTTACAGGATAGGAATATACCTGTCGGGCGGGGGTAGCCATAATTGGAACTTAAACTTAATGAATCCAGATAATTTGGTTGACATAGACATATGGTTCAATTGGGTTAAACTGGGTATTTGTGTCTGACCATCGACAGAGGCTTACACATAATTTAGTGTTCCAGGTTAATAAATCAATATATTACCAACTTTAAGATAACCACTTCATCTTTAAAATGATATTAAAGAAATCACAACCCTAGATCTTTGTGTCTTTTGTTATTTTCCTTAGTATTTTCTTTTGTCTTTTTATTTATTTATTTATTTTGTAAAACCACTTTCAACCAATCAAACAATCATTCTCTTCTCCCTATAATTAGATATTTGTAAATAAATAGATTCAACAATTAATAACAACAGTAGGAATTAAGTCCTCGTGGATCGATATTTTTATACTACTTGAACGATACGTGCGCTTGCGTTATACGTGTGTGTTTACGCCGGTCAGATGTCAGACGGTCAGAACGCTTTCGGTGATGGCAGACATTGGAAAAAGGGTTTACTCAATGCATGGAGTTCACGTGGAAGAAATCTACAAAAGGTAGGGAACAATGACCGACTCTGGATTAGTATAAAAAGAAGAAAAGAGAAGAGAGTTTTTTTTGGTAATTAATAAGTAAGAGACTGAAGAAAAAAAAAACCTTTTGTAAAGCATGAACAAAGTGCTCGGCTTAGCCCTCGCCGACCACATTCCGGTCGACCGAGCACCCATTTTTCTAATAAAATACCGCATGTTTTGTGCCCGTGGACGTAGGCTGGATCACATCCGCCGAACCACGTTAGCTACCTGCGTAGATCTGCATGCTTTTCCATTTTTCATCAAGTTTGTCTTTGGTTTTCCCCATAACCAAACAAATTCACTGTTGGTGGAGGATCGTCGGGGGTGAAATTCCAAGATAACCCTAGGACAAAAATCCGCCAACAATACTAATAAGAATATATAATAAAATCACATATATTAAGGATTTTAGGAATCAATCTTGGAGCTATTATTTCACTAACACTGTTTCCATAATAAATAGATATTATTTCCTTAATATATTAAAAAACAAAAGTTAAAATTTTGTTTGATATGTATATTTGTGATCGTGATTGAATTAATTGAGATTTTTTTTTTAAAAAAAAATATAGGATGACTCTTATATTTTTCTCCGTACGTGAATTCGAATAATCAATTAAAAAAAACTGTTTGAAAATCATTCAATCAAATTTCGAGGGCGAATCAATTGAGATTGCATTATTGTGATAGGGAGTTTATGGAGATATACGGCGGACTAGCTTTACCTTTCATATTCATTTAGCTACTTAGAGTTGGTATATATGATGTTGTGTTAGGTTTTGAATTTCGAAGTTCCAATTACATCATAATCTCGTTGAAATATACATACAAAATGCACAAACGTGTTAAATGGATTGAATTTTGTCCATTAATTAACTTGGTCCATTCAGTGGGTAGGATAGCCGATGCCCGATAGCCTGGCAAGTTTTTTTCTTTTTTCTTTTTTGAAAGCAAATTACTCCTCTGACAAAATCTCCTCTTGTCCCCTTGTGATTTTTCAAAAATACCCCTCCTATAATAAAAAATTCTCCATAATATATATACCTCCATTTGCAAAAAAAATCTATATTTATATATGTACATATATATTAATTTAAAAATAATATATATACTTATTTCATTTTATTAATTAAATTTTTTATTTTAATTTTTTTTGCTCATTATAAATATATATTATTTTTTACTTGTTTAATGAATATTATAAATTTCATTTTTATTCATTTAATTTTTTTGATTCATTTTTAATTTAATTAACACTACTTGTGTATTATAAAAATGTTCTCATATATATTAGAAAAATATATATTTATAGGATTCGTAATGTGGTAGTGGAAACATTTATCGTACAAAGCTAAAAATGGGTCACTCGTTATAGGATTCGTAATCAATTATGATACTTTTTTTAAATATTTTTAAGTGTAACTTTTTTATAATACATAAGTAGTGTTAAATAAATTAAAAAAAGAATCACAAAAATTAAAATAAATAAATGAACACAAAATAAATAACAATAACTATGAAATTTGTAATATTTATTAAACAAATAAATATATATATAATTATAAATTATAAATTTTAAAAAAATAATAAAATAAAATAAGTATATATATGTTATTTCTAAATTTATATATATATATATATATATAGGGATATATTTGATTTGTTGGGATGAAATTTTTGCAAAATGAAGGGATAAATTCGGAAATGTGTAATTTGGTAGGGGTTGTGTGGGGGAAGAGTAGCCATCTTTTTGAAAACAGCCTGACAAGTTTAAAATATAGAGAAAAAATTATATGAAACGGTTTAAGTAAAACAGTTGAATCAAATTATGAATGGTAGCAATTGTTTGGTGTAAAATTTAATAAAAATTATAAGTTAGTTTATATTTTCATCGTAATATTTATAAATTAATTTATATTTTTAATTAATATTTTATATCAAATTATACATTGAAATATTTTATCACCTCTCACTTCATGATTGAGATGACATATGAAAATATATGTATCGGTCTAAAATTTTAGGGAAATTATCATTTTTTTTCATTTAGTAAATAACATAATTATCATTTTCCATGAAAACTTCAAAATCAATCAATTTTTTCATATGATGTTTCAAATGTGTTCACTTTTCCACTTTTATGAGGTGGAAAATATATAATTTCTCCTAAATTAAATGAATAATTTATACACAATTACATTTTATCATGTGTAAAAATGAATAATTTTTAAATTAATGATAGTTCAAAATATTCGTGATAAACAGTATTTAAATTATTTATCAGGTAGAAAAATGGTAATCTCCAAAAATTTTATTGGCCAGATACACGGATGATGCTGGGCAAAACTCTCTCTTAAACAAAATTTAACTTCTTGTGTGTATTTAATTATCTCTCCCTAGTTGACAGTTGACTTAATAAAATATAAATTGTATCGTTGTTCAGTGAACCTGCTAATAGATATGTCTAAACTTGACAAGTCAACATAATCTTTTTTTTTTTTTTTTTTTTTTGAACGTTGGAAAACCCACCACCAAACCACCCATTCTGGGCCGCGGCGCAGGTAAAACCACCGGCTGTCCCAGGCTCTTACAAGAAGTGCACCCCCTGGATTCGAACACAGAACCTCAATGTGAGATCCTGGACCCTACACCACCAAGCCACCCCATTGGGGACGACAAGTCAACATAATCGGGATGTGATATAATGGTATCAAATCATATGAAATTTTGAATATGCAATCAATATTAGTTTATTAATATCATATAAGATCTAATTACAACTGAGGGGAGATTTATGTAAGACTCGCAATCTCGGTCAGAATTTATTTATTCGTTCGATTCAATTCATATTAAAAAAGATATGGATTTGAAAAAATTAATCTGTTTAATAATTGGATCAATTAATTTATTAAACGGATCGAGTATGAGCTAATTAATTCATTTATTCATTTAAGATTCGTTTATTTTTTGTTGTTGTTAGTTTTCGTTATTTTTCAATTAAAATTTGAGAAATTATTGTCACTTACCACATAAAAGTAATACGGTCTAAATTTGGTATGTCATTTTTAGTAAATTTATTAATTGTTTATTTCATATATAAATATTTATGAATAATTTGTTGTAAATTCTTCAAATCTTCAAATATTGTTGGTTTATATAGAGGAGAGACATGTCATTTGGATGGTACCCCATATGGACATGTCCTCCAATGAGTGTAACATGATTCTAGGCTCCAATGGATGCATGAGAGGGGTATAACCCTTTGGAGGGTTGCACCTCAACCCAAATGGTGCCCTTAAGGCACCATTTCATGCCTTTATAAGGATGTCTCTATGTTCATTCTAATCATCAGAAGAAAATCGAATTCTGTGAGTCATTTTTCAATTATTTTTTAAGAGAGTTCCACCATATTCCAAGTTCAAACACTTGTTAAGGAGTGCTCATTGAACAAGAAGTATCCAAGGAATCATGGAAGAACATTGGCCACTTCGAATCCGTAGAGCACTAGAGACGGAGGATAATAAGTTCTTAAGTACATAGAGATCTCGACTTGAATTCTTTTTAACATTTTCCAGGTTTTTCTTATATCTCATGTTCTAGGGTTTTTGCTTAGATTGGTTGGATTTTCTGGATTTAACTTGTTTGGTTGCATGTTAATTTTCGTTTAATAACACTATACATCATACAATCTTAAGAACTTATTAAATTAGTGTTGTTATATAGTAATTTGCATGCTTAGATAAGGAAATTTTTTGGAAAATAAAGTATGTGCATGAAAAATACGCAGGGCGTTCGAACGCCCGACGAACGCGAAGGCAAAAATCTGAAACTTCGTAAAAACGTTCGAACACGTCTTCAAACGCAACTCGAACGTAAGCCTTATGCCTAAGAACGTTCGAACGCGTCTTCAAACGCAAATCGAACGCAAACCATCTGACTTAAAACGTTCAAACGAGTCCTAAACGCAACACGAACGTAAACTCTCTGGAATACTTCATTCGAACGCATTTACGGACGTCACACGAACGTAAACTCTCTGGAACACTTCGTTCGAACGCGTTCTCGAACGCAACACGATTGACAGTCTCGTTCGAACGTAGATACGAACGCGACACTAACGAATTAGTCCTGAAATTGTTTATAAACTGAATAGAATTAGATTAATTTAAGTAATCATAATATTAACTTAGTAAATCATATACTGAATCACAATAATCTTGGTAGTATAGACTTAAGTTATTATTAGGGTGTTCAATTATCACAAGCATACACATAGTGATAAAGTTGAAAATTAATTGTGTGTTGCATACTTGGGTGAGAATTTAAAGTGTAATCATACACAAGTAATTCCATTCAATTTTGATTGACACATACACATATATTTACACATATCGAATATTGTATTGTAACATTAAAAGTGAAATACTAAGTATTGAATTGCTAAGAGATTCTATTGAGGAATTATTTAAAGGATATTCTGTCAAAAATGCGATAAGAGCCTAAGTGATCAGAGATTTAAGTGGTTACTCCGGACCCCCCTCGTCCTCTGGGAATATTCATTTATTTATTTATCATAAGAAACCTTAGTCGGAAATTCAATGACTTGTATTTATTGGTACTATTGTCCAATAGAACAACGAGTGGATACTTGGTATATCATTTGTTGATCGTTGTACAATTTGTCTTTTGTAGACTTATTGACCCATGTTGATTTTTTCCAGTTACACATGGCTAGCGGAAACATCACAGTACCGATCTCTCATGAAGAAAAACCGAAAAAGTTTGGTGGGGAAACTTTAAACAGTGGCAGAGCAAAATGCTGTTCTACCTGACAACTCTCCAGTTGGCTAACTTCCTCAAAGATCATTCGGGTCCTGTGGAGGGTGAATCGGAAACAGCCAAGGAACTACTAGA
>SKCR01035005.1:0-17353 GCA_019454045.1 Zanthoxylum bungeanum
ATCACATCCATACACTACGATTCCTGATAAACCCAGAAGAGGTGAACACAGAACCAGTTAAGATCCCCAACCACCAAAACCAAGCTTTTACCGATTGTCGTAAGTATTAGCGATGTAAGTCTCAGGTTAAGACTATACACACCTACCTTGATTTCGGCCTCCCATAGAGACACCTAGTCATAATACCAATGGGATTCCGAAGGGTCTATCCAGAGCGAAGCTGTTTCCCGTACCATCGGTGAAACACGACCTCCTATCGCACTTGCACAAGTATCCAATACTTATATATATGAGAACTATGCCGTTGTGCCCTCACAACGCGCATAAGTGCAATACTAGCCTATTCCGCATTATCGATGTCCAGTCTCGATAATACTACGGCTAGGGATATTTAATGATTAATCCTTCGTGGACTGATACTGTCTCATATCATCTCAATCCAGGAACTAATCATAGGGACCTCTCTTCATTTATATATCTAAGGTGATCTAATCACAAAATGACGAGAGTGCAATTTCCTTGTTACATAGTTAATTTGCTACAACAACACAATGATCTGTGCAAATAGTGACGCTATGGGTCATATTATCCAACAAGTTAAGCAAATAGTACAGCATAATCTTTGGAAGATCATGTAATGATAACTTAAGTGCTTAATCCATTATGTTTGTCATAATTATGTTCACAGCTAGTATTAAAATTGGATTTTAGATACTTAGTGTGGTACATAAAATATATATATTGATGTTCAGAATCTATTTTGAACAGGATACTGACTTCAATTGAGATTTATCTGCGAATTGAAAACGGGACGAAAGTCGCTGTTTTAACCGTAGATATCTGAATTTAGGAACTACCTTCGGGTTAGTACTTAAATTTAGAAACTGTTAAAATGTAGCTAGTTTGACTAGAAACATTATCTCTATATCGCGTATAAAACCCGCTGCGGGTGTACCTTTATATTCTAAAACACTAAAGTGTTTCATTATATAAAGATGATATTGAGATAAACACATTAGATGTGAATAACAGGATTTATATTTTGAATATAAATAATATCTCAAATATATAACATGACAAATAAATAGCTCAAATTGATTTGATCAGTTAAGAAACTTAATTGTGGCATAGTTGTCAGGGACACTGATAAACAAGAATCGTATATCCAACTTTTGAAGAGCGGATACCAGGACTGATTTGATTCCATTCAAATAAAGTCTGCGAATCTAGTCTATTTGGGCAAAGTGCCTAAAACACTATTTACTTAGTAAAAGTGTAAATGCCACCGATCTGTTAGCCATACTTCATAGTGAAGCAAGTGGGCCCATGTCTAGCTAGGCTAGATATGGATATGAATATTCCGTGACCTGTACGGATGTGGCATCGCGTATGGTTATGTGTTTCTTTTGAAACACAAATCGGAAACTTTTAGAGTTTCGACACGAAATAGACAAATAGATCGGCTAAAGTATTAAACCGTCACGGTAAGACCGTAATGAATAATACTTAAACAATAAGTTTCTAGTATATTTGAAAGAGTATAATATTCTTTCAAATAAGGATTCCTCCCGGAACACGTCAGTTTGATGGTGTGTCCGAACAGATTAACCGAATTTTGTTAGACATGATAAGGTTAATCACGAGTCGCTCTGAGCTACCATTTCCTTCGACGGATATGCTAAACAGTGCATGAACTTATTTTGAATAAGGTTCCATAAAATCTGTTTGACAGATTACATATTAGATATGAACGGGAAAGAAACCGGGTTTCTCATTCCTGATAATTTGGGTATGCTAGGCATATGTTTGGATGATACCAAACTAAAACCCAAATAGGATAAGTGCCAAATGTAGGTCATCCTAGGGATACCGTAAGTATTGTACTTATACACCTCACAAGAGAACAATTAGATTGTTGCTCACCATACGTTTTTCCTGATAGGAATACCGATATGCAGTGGTAAGTGGGAGGATAGTATAACTCAATGGAAATCAGAGTAATACTATTCAAGGCACCGAATCTTAATGGAACACAAATAGTTCATCAAGGATGAGACTATTACCATGAATCTTCGAATACACAAGAACCGCGTAAGTCGGACAGAGTCGGAAAACAACCTGGGGTATGGGTTTCTGATCTAACCTTATAAAGATGTGAATCTTATTGAGGAATACCAACTGACTACGTATGAGGAAGTGATACAAGATATCAACTCCCCAATTATGGCAAAGTGCCATATAATCCGAAATGGATTCCATGTATATCAACCAGTTTGGATACTAGTTGATGTACCACAAGGCATTGTGCCTAATGGTACTTAAAAGTCTTCTAGGAAGACATACATGGTTGGCAACATACCAAAGTATAAAGCAAGGCTTTAACGGAAAGGTATCGTTATCAACATTGTGTTGATTACGATTCAACCTTTTACATGTTGCCACGGTAAATCCATTTGGATAATGCTTGTTATTCGATCCATGATTGGATTGAAGCAAGCATTAGGTTCTTGGAATTATCGTTTTGATATAATCATAATGATGTATGATTTAATTCAAAACGAAAATAATTCTAGTGTATATATAAGAAGGTTAGTGGGAGCGCACTGACAGTGGCTGTCCTATAAAATAATGATAATACGTCATTTCTTGGAAATGATATTCCCATAAAATGAATATCGGTGAAAGCTTGGCTTTCGAAATACTCTCCTAGAAACCGAACATTGAAAAATGTACAACACCTGGTGTATCATACTCTTTGAGCATATGGATTCACAAACAGGCAATCCGAGTGATAGTCACTGGATTAATGTTAAAAACATCCATTAGTATCTTAGAGAACTAAGGATGCTGTCTTAGTCTATGGAGAAGGAGAACTTGAAGTGACTGGGATCACTGTAGCAAGTTTCCTATAACTGATAAAGACGACTAAAAGTCGCAAACGGTACTATATAGTTTGAATAACGGAACAGTAAGCTGGAAATCTTCCGAGCAAGATTCTGTTGTCGAATAAACAACAAATACGGATTATTGCTGCAGCTGAGGCAGCAATAGAAGCTATTTGTGTCGATAATAAATCTAATTAGATTAGATATAGTTCTGTTAGTGGCTGAGCTAGGCGTCAGCATAGACTAAGGAATTAAAGGTCTCATCGACGATCCAGATATATACTTCTATATTCATCTGATTCGTTCGGATCATACATCGTGGTGATATGATGATCATGTAAATCGCATCGGATGATAATCATGCAAATCCGCTGACGAAAACCTTTTCTCAACAATTTGAGCCAACCGTACATAGTTCGGGTGTTAGACACTCGAGTGACTGGCTATGTGCCAAGTGGGAGATTGTTGGATAATATGACCCATAGCGTCACTATTTGTACTGATCATGGTGTTGTTGTACAAATTAACTATGTGACAAAGGAGATTGCACTCTTATCATTTGTGATTAGATCACCTTAGATATATAAATGATGGGAGGTCCCTATGATTTGTTCCTGGACGGAGAATGATATGAGACAGTATCAGTCCACGTAGGATAAATCATTAAATATCCCTAGTCGTAATATTATCGAGACAGGACATCGATATGCGGAATAGGCTAGTATTGCACTTGTGCACGTTGTGAGGCACAACGGCATAGTTCTCATATATTTAAGTATTGGATACTTATGCAAGTGCGATAGGAGGTTGTGTTTCACCGATGGTACGGGAAACAGCTTCGCTCTGGATAGACCCCTCGGAATCCCATTGGTATTATGACTATGTGTCTATGGGAGTCCGACATCAGGGTAGGTGTATTTGGTCTTAACCTGAGACTTGCACCGCTAATACTTACGATAATCGGTAGACTTTGGTCTTGGTGGTATAGGGATTTAACCGGTTCTGCGTACACCACTTCTGGATTTATCAGAGAGTCGTAGTGTATTGGGTGTGATGTCAAGACGGAAGTATCACTTCAGTCATAGTGGAGATGATGTCACGCAGGATACGGTACTAGTGCTCTTGAGTGCTGCGCATCCAATCATGATATTATGACCAGGTCATGAATATCTGATTATAGAGACTAGTTACCAGACATCCGACATGTGCTTCGGACGGGGCAGACACTTATCCAGCCCCAGCCCTAGCACGTGACTATCCGATACTGGGCCGATATACACAATACTACGGTATACTACGCTTGATATAGATCTATATATTCCTGTAAGAATATTTCTGGAGAATTGGGTAGGCATGACACATAGTCACAATACCAATGGGATTCTGAGGGGTCTATCCAGAGCGAAGCTGTTTCCCGTACCATCGGTGAAACACAACCTCCTATCGCACTTGCATAAGTATCCAATACTTAAATATATGAGAACTATGTCGTTGTGCCCTCACAACGTGCATAAGTGCAATACTAGCCTATTCCCCATTATCGATGTCCTGTCTCGATAATACTACGACTAGGGATATTTAATGATTTATCCTACGTGGACTGATACTGTCTCATATCATTCTCCGTCCATGAACAAATCATAGGGACCTCTCATCATTTATATATCTAAGGTGATCTAATCACAAATGATAAGAGTGCAATCTCCTTTGTCACATAGTTAATTTGTACAACAACACCATGATCTGTACAAATAGTGACGCTATAGGTCATATTATCCAACATGTTCATGAGATGGTATTCAAGCATGATTAGGCCGTTAGTATGTTACTTGCTTCTTAAGCATGATTTAGCCTATTTAGTTGTTCATTTTCAAGCATGATTAGTCATTCATTTTGCGTTTGGAATTTGCATTATGTTTAGGTTGTTCTTTGTTTCCCGCATTATATGATCGAAGTATGTTCATGAGATTACTGTGTGCTATTGCATGTTCACCGTTATGATGATTACTTTCATGCATGTGAATTTAAAAGTAGAATACTCTTGGAAATATGTTGCTTAGGTTTGGTTAAATTATTGCACAAATCATTTCATTCCGTTCCGAACCCAACGGTTTGAGGTCTTCCCTTGTGAGGGGTGAGTGCGGCCTTAAATCTTTGTCCCAGTTCACACCAGGTGGCGACTCCATTATTCTCCGGTTTAGTCCCTCGCGAGCTACTCCGTACTCCCAATCGTGCCGCGAGCCCGGAACAGCATGCGTCGCCCAGTTCCTGTGTGTTAGTGTTCCTAAAACATGCCAAGGATCTAATAAGCAAGAAAAGGTGTTCATAAATTCATTATAAGTTGCGGAATTACTTACATTGAATGGATTTGAGCTTTTAAAATTTTGAGAAGAAGAAGATCACCAAAATCTTTCCTTTGTTGATTCCAAGCTTTGAGTTGGTTTCAAAGATCCTTCATTTGATGATTCCAAGCTTTGAGTTGTTTGAATGAAGATCTCCAAGATCCTAACTTTGATGATTCCAAGCTTTGAGTTGGTTTCCCTATCACCTTAGTTGATTCCAAGAAGTGCTAGCTTTGTTGATTTTGCAACAAAATCAAAGAGAGGGAGGAGGACATTCACGCCCATGGAGGAGAGGATTAGGGTTTTTCATTTTGTTCTATATGTTGTATTGGAAGTGAAGAGAGAGAGAAGGCTTTTGGTAAAATCCCTTTTACCCTTTTCACCTAAACTAGGTGGTTGGGTAAATGGTTTTACCAAAACCATTACAAGGTGGTTGGATGGTTGGTGGCTTGGCATAAATGCCAACTACCACATGTGAAGTAGGCCTCACATTTGAATTCAAAATTCAAATGGATTCTACGAATGTTTGTCGCGGCTCGGATTCGTTTTATCCGATTAAAAGAATTTCCATCGCTAAATAATTAAATCTAATTTAATTAAATGATGACGCCTCGTAAATATATTACGAATGCCATTTACGAATTAATTCTAAATTAATTCATTCGCTCGTATTAAAGTCCAACTTTAATTTCGTAATGAAATCTAATTCATATTAATATATCTGATATATTAATTTTAGCCCATACGAATAAATTAAATAGAAAAATCAAATTTAACTATTAAATTTATTCTACCGATTAATTCCAAATTAATCGAGTTCTCTCTCTTCCGAACACATTTAATCCCAGATTAAATAATAACTCAATTAATCCCAGATTATTTTCTCCATCTTAATTAATCTCAGATTAATTCTCTCTCTTAATTAATCCCAAATTAATTCTAATTCGAGTCAACTGTCATCAGTGAATCTTTGGAAAGCGACCCAAGAGATCCCTGGATATGTTGGCAGTAAATACGGTCATCGGATTATCCGAATACGTGCGTACCTCGTACCACGTGCTTACCGATTTACAAGACATGGTTGGCTTCTAACAAAGCACCGTGCCTACCCAATTCTCCAGAAATATTCTTACTGGAATAAATAATCTATGTCAGGTGTAGTATACGTAGTATTGAGTATTGCGATCCAGTATCGAATGTCACGTGCTAGGCCTGAGGCTGGAACTGTGTCTGCCCCGTACGAAGCACATGTCGGATGTCTGGTAACTAGTCTCTATAATCGGATGAACATGACCTAGTCATATCATCCCAATGACTGCAGTACTTAAGAGCACTAGTTCCGTATCTTACGTGACATCATATCCACTATGACTAAAGTGATACTTCCGTCTTGACATTACACCCAATACACTACGATTCTCAATATACCCAGTAGAGGCGTACACAGAACCGGTTAAAGCCCTGGATGACCAAAACCAAAGCATATTGATTGTCGCAAGTATTAGCGATGCATGTCTCAGGTTAAGACCAAATACACCTACCCTGATTTCAGACTTCCATAGACATATAGTCATACTACCAAAGGAATTCCGAGGGGTCTATCCAGAACGAAGTTGTTTTCCATACCATCGGTAAAACACAACCTCCTATCACACTTGCATAAGTATCCAATACTTAAATATATAAGAACTATGACGTTGTGCCCCACAACGCGCACAAGTGTAATACTAGTCTATTCCACATTATCGATGTCCAATCTCGATAATACTACGACTAGGGATTATTTAATGATTAATCCTTCGTGGACTGATACTGTCTCATATCATCTCAATCCAGGAACTAATCATATGGACCTCCTATCATTTATACATCTAGGTGATCTAATCACAAATGATAAGAGTGCAATCTCATTGTCACATAGTTAATTTGTACAACAACACCATTATCTGTACAAATAGTGACGCTATGGGTCATAATTGTCCAACAATCTCCCACTTGGCCTATAGCCAGTCACTCGAGTGTCATACACCCGAACTATGTACGGTTCACTCAAATTGCTGAGGAAAGGCTTTCGTCAGCGGATTTGCATGATTATCGTCTAATGCGATTTATATGATCATCACATCGTCACGATGTATGATCCGAATGAATCAGATGAATGGTCGAAGTATATATCTGGATCGTTGATGAGACCATTAATTCTTTAGCCTAGCTCAGCTGCTAATAGAACTATATCTAATCTAATTAGATTTGTTATCAATCCATATGGCTTCTATTGCTGCCTCAGCTGCAGCAATAACCCGCATTTGTTGTTTATTTGGTAACAGTATCTTGCTTGGAAGATTTCCAGCTCACTGTTCCGTTATTCAAACTATATAGTACCGTATTGTTATCGGTTAGGAAACTTGCAGTAGTGATCCCAGTCACTTCAAGTTCTCATTCTCCATAGTTTAAAACATCATCCTTAGTTCTCTAAGATACTAACGGATGTTCTTAATCAATCAACCAGTGACTATCACTTGGATTGACCTGTTGTGACTCCATATGCTCAAATCGTATGAGACACCAGGTCATGTATATTTTTCAATGTACGAGTTCTTGGAGAGTGTTAACAACTTTAAATCTATCCCAGTAGATCTTTATTCATAGAATAAGGGTTGTTTCTCCCAAGAATTCTACGGAGCATTTTCATAAAAGCCAAGCTTTCACCGATTGTAATATGGGAATATCATTTCCAAGAAATGACATATCATCATTATTTAGGACATCACTTTCAGTGCGCTCCCACTAACCTCTTTATATACAAAAGAATCATTTCTCGTTTTGAATTAAATCATAAACTTATGATTACATCAAAACGATAATTCCACGAACCTAATGTTTGCTTCAATCCAAACATGGATCGAATAACCTGCAAACCTTGTTTGCTAGTTTTGGTACGACAAAACCGTTAGGATGTTATAAACATCCTCCAAAAAGGTTTCTGTTTAAGGAAAGTGATTTTGATGTTCAGCTTCCATATTTCATGAATGAAATATGCAGCATCAGCAAGCATTATCCAAATGGATTTATCCATGGCAACAGGTAAAAGGTTTCGTTGTAATCGACACAATGTTGATAATAATACCTTTTCGCTACAAGCCTAGCTTAGTACGTTGGTATGTTTCCATCCATGTATGTCTTCCTTGAAGACTTATATACTACCAATAGACACAATGCCTTCTGGTACATCAACTAGTCTCTAAACATAGTTGGTATACATGGAATCCATTTCGGACTTCATGGCACTTTGCCATAATGGGGAGTCGATACCTTGTATCACTTCCTCATATGTAGTCAGTCCGTCTTCCTCAATAAGATTGACATCTTTATGAGGTGAGATCAGAAACCCATACCTTCTAGGTTGTTTTCTGACTCTCTTCGACTAACGGGATTCTTGTGTATTCGAAGATTGTGGTACAGTTTCATCCTTGATGAACTGTTTGTGTTCCATTAAGGACTAGGTGGCTTTGAACAGTATTACTCTGATTTTCATCGAGTTTTACTATCCTCCCACTTACCACTGCATATCGGTATTCCTCTTAGGAAAACCGCATGGCGAGCAACAATTACTTTGTTCTCTTATGAGTTGTATAAGTACTATACTTTGGGTTCCTTAGGATAACCTACAATTTAGGCACTTATCCGATTTGGGTTCTAGTTTGGTATGTTCCAAACATATGCCCAGCATCCCAAATATTCAGGAGTGAGAAAATCCAGTTTCTTTCCTGTTCATATCTAATATGAAATATGTCAAACGGATTTTCATGGAACCTTATTCAAAATAAGTATTGCACTGTTAATGCTTATCCCTTTGAAGGAAAATGGTAGCTCAGAGCGACTCATGATTAACCTTATCATGTCTAATAAAATTTGGTTTCTCCATTGGGACACACTCTCGAATTGACGTGTTCCAGGAGGAGTCCTCATTGAAAGAATACTATTCTCTTTCAAGTATTTGAGAAACTTACTGCTTAAGTATTTTATCATGGTCAAACCGTGATGTTTTAATACTTTAGCCGATCTGTTGGTCTATTTCGTGTCGAAACTCTAAAAGTTTCCGATTCGTGTTTCATAAGAAACACATAACCATAACGCGATGCCACATCCATAAGGTCACGAAACATTCATATCCACCTCTAGCCTAGCTAGACATGGGCCCTACTTGCTTCACTATGAATAGGGCTAACAGATCGGTGGTTCTTGCACTTTCACCAAGTAAAGGTATTTTAGGTACTTACCTAATAAACTAGATTCGTAGACTTTTATTGAGTGGAATCAAATATGTCCTAGTACCCACTCTTCAAAAGTGTGGATATACGATTCTTTTTTAATGTGTCCCAGACAACACTGCCACAAATAAGTGTCATTTGATCAAATCAGTTTGAACTATTTGTTTGTCATGTTATATGTTTGAGATTTATTTATATTCAAAATATAAATACTGTTATTCACATCTAATGTGTTTATCTCAATATCATCTTTATAAAATAAAACACTTTAGTGTTCTAGAATATAAAGGTGTACTCGCAATGAGTTATACTCGATATAGAGATAATGTTCTAGTCAACTAGTTACATTATAACAGTTTCCTAATTTAAGTACACACCCGAAGGGTAGTTCCTAAACTTAGGTATCTGCGGTAAAATAGCGACTTTCGTCCCGTTTCCGATTCGCAGATTAATTCTCACTGAAGTCAGTATCCTGCTCATAGCAGATTCTGCACATCAATGTAATTTTATGTATCACACTTAGTATTTAAAATCCAATTTTAATACTAGTAGTGAACATATTTATGACAACATATTTGAAGTCAGAGCCTTGCTCGTCTTCCAATCCTTCATGTCTGCTTTGTCCATACGGCAGTCACGCTTCAGTGATCCCATTTGCAACAGTTTAAGCAGACATCTTTGGATATGTCATTTGTCTTCCTATAAGACAGTAATGATTTTGCCTTTGCCCTTTTCTATATCCCAGAAGCCTTTGGCCAAGCCTTGGGTTTCTAGAATATCGAAGTAATGTGCGCCTTGCGCTACTTGCCTTATTGCAAACTTTGGCTTTATCTGCTTGAGAATAGCCATTAACTCTCTAAGAGTTATTAATTGCAATTTAATACTTCTAAGATCTAAGAATAGATTTATGAAGATCCTTCAATTTCTTCATCATACTTTAAGGATCTAATCCTTAGTTCTGATTAGGAAATTAAGGAGTCTTTATGGCAAGCATATGGATTAAACATTAAAGTTATCATCACATGAATCTTCCAAAGATCGTGCTCTACTATTTGCTTAACTCCGGGCTTAGGCCTAAGATGTTATTTTATCAAATAAAGTAACTTTTTAGTTTCAGGACTATCCTGAAATTTATTCCCAATTTGAAAATTAAAGTCGTCTAAAAACATTTTCCTTAGGATAATGTTTTAAACACTAATCTTTCAATTTATCTTGATTCTAATAGTCCAACTATTAAATCAATGATTTCAGGTACAATCTAATGTAATGATTACTATAGTCTAACTATATAACTTTTACAATTTTATTGGTTAAAATCAAATATATATTGATTACTATAATCCAATTATATAATCATTATAAATGATCGGTAAAATTCAAATATATTGATACTATAATCCAATTAATAATCAACTATAAATGAAGGGTAAAATTCAAATATATTGATTACTATAATCCAATTATATAATAAACTATAAATGAAGGGGTTTGAATACAGTCCAACTGTTTAATTAAAACAACAATAAATATTAGTCCAACTAATAATATATTATTTGACGAATGATATTTGATTGAGCGCGTTATGGCAAGTAACTAAACGAATATTGCAAATCTAATACTTGCCTCCCACTATTTTTCTGTGAGCCTCTAACCCTCTGTCGAGTACTCGGGAAACCATGTTTCCTAGTGGGCTAGGATCCCATTAAATAACACACAATCTTGACTTTGGCCAACAAATTGTATGATATTTAACTAGGTAGATCTCTAAGATCAATTGGATCTCATCCAATTCCTAGATCCAGTAGGTGGACATCCAAGTCTGAAACATATATCTTATATATGCCAATATATCAAATATATTACCTAACCTTTTTCCTCTGAATCAACTAAGCCTTGGCTTTGGCACAACAAACTTAATGATTCCAGTTAAGCGGAACCCATTGACATGGAAAGCTTCGTAATCAATGTCGATGGACAAGAAGTGATCTTGACTTTGGCCAACAAATTACGACTTGGACAAGACACCGATATGGAACAAAACTCCCATGATTCAAACACATCCGCAATTGACAAAGGTCTTGACTTTGGCCAACAAACCAATGCCAACTTGGATCTTGAGTAAGAATCACTCAACGGAAGGAAAAACGCTTAATATGTTTTGAGGGTTTTTCGCGTGCAAATTGGCAACCAATTTATTATCTTTGTTAAGGTCTCATCATCATACACCCTTAAACATGCATTCTAAATACATAATAAAATGCGTATAAATAAATAAATTAATAAGATATATGGATGGATATGTCACAAATTGTTCCTAGAACAAATCACTCTCTTTCATCTCCCCGGCTAGAACTATTCTAACTTCTACCCAATTACAATAATACAATAAAGAAACCTCATTTACATTGAGGGGAATAGGTGAGAAGAGAAATACAATGAGAAATGAGCTAAAAAGGCTGGACACGCAGGTCCAATTTAAATAAATTCTAAATTTATTACAATTTCCAAAATTTCCCTCGCCCTTCTAATATCCATCCGATATACATTATTCCTACAACACATTCATGTATTCATACAAATCATGTTATTCAATCAATCTAATCAATAATTAATCTTTGAATTAATGATCATCCAATGTTCAAACAACGATTTGATTTGCGTGAGTCAAACTCGTTTAAGAATAAATACTCAAAGTAAGTATTCTTAAATTATATTGAACTACAACTTTAAATCCAATTTATTTGTATCACTACTAATAATTCCAAATTAAATATATACACTTACTTATAAGCCTTAAAGACTTGGATTCCAAATCCAATTAATGGGTCTCAAAGGCCCAAAAATAACATCCAAGTCATTTTAATTAAAGTCCAATGGGCTTTTAATTAATCTTAAGGCATGGGCTTGGCCATAATGGATCAAACCCAAAATGCCAAGGCCCAATAGGAATCACCCTATTGCCTACAAATTAATTTAGGCCCAATTAAATTCTTTAAAGGGTCAAGTGATATATTTGGACTTATGGAATTGATTTTGGGCCCAATTGGATCCAATCCAAAAGTCCAAAACCAAACTTAGTCAAACCAAGACCATTAAGCCCAATACACACTTTTAGCCCAATTCTTAATTAAAGGCTTATTAACATAATTATAATATTCCAAATATCACAATTACTTAATTAAAGTGTATTAGCCATGATTAATTAATTAAACTCAATATTTCCAAAATACCAATTAAGTTAATTAATCATGCTTAATCCATCAATTCATGCTCAACACAAATTGAAGCCAAAACACATCATTTCATGCTTAACACAAATTGAAGCTAAAACACATCATTTCATGCTCAACATGCTCTTTGATTTAACATAAAAATTATTGACTTTGATTCTAATCTAATCAAACCAACAATCAAAATTTTATCATGCATATTTAAACACATCCAATGGTGTAAAAATTGAAAAACCAAACTGCAGTCCACTGTCACAGTTTCGGCCTCACTAAGGAAATTTTAAAAAATTTGATCCAATCAATTTTTCTCAAATCTAATCATGCACAACTCTAAGTTAACATAATCTAAGCATGCTCAAATCATCAATTTGGAAGAAATCATGCTCAAAACACAAAAGCCCCAAATTTTAGTCTCATGAACCCTAAAATTTTCATGCTTAAAATTGGCTCTTGATACCATTGTTAGTGTTCCTAGAACATGCCAAGGATCTAATAAGCAAGAAAAGGTGTTCATAAATTCATTATAAGTTGCAGAATTACTTACATTGAATGGATTTGAGCTCTTAAAATTTTTAGAAGAAGAAGATCACCAAAATCTTTCCTTTGTTGATTCCAAGCTTTGAGTTGGTTTCAAAGATCCTTCCTTTGATGATTCCAAGCTTTGAGTTGTTTGAATGAAGATCTCCAATATCCTTCCTTTGATGATTCCAAGCTTTGCGTTGGTTTCCCTATCACCTTAGTTGATTCCATGAAGTGCTAGCTTTGTTGATTTTGCAACAAAATCAAATAGAGGGAGGAGGACATTCACGCCCATAGAGGAGAGGATTAGGGTTTTTCATTTTGTTCCATGTGTTGTATTGGAAGTGAAGAGAGAGAGAAGGCTTTTGGTAAAATCTCTTTTACCATTTTCACCTAAACTAGGTGGTTGGGTAAATGGTTTTACCAAAACCATTACAAGGTGGTTGGATGGTTGGTGGCTTGGCATAAATGCCAACTACCACAGGTGAAGTGGGCCCCACATTTGAATTCAAAATTCAAATGGATTCTACGAATGTTTGCCGCGGCTCGGATTCGTTTAATCCGATTAAACGAATTTCCATCGCTAAATAATTAAATCTAATTTAATTAAATGACGACGCCTCGTAAATATATTACGAATGCCGTTTACGAATTAATTCTAATTAATTAGTTCGCTCGTATTAAAGTCCAACTTTAATTTCGTAATGAAATCCAAATCATATAATATATCTGATATATTAATTTTAGCCCATACAAAAATAAATTAAATAGAAAAATCAAATTTAACTATTAAATTTATTCTACCGATTAATTCCAAATTAATCGCATTCTCTCTCTTCCGAACACATTTAATCTCATATTAAATAATACCTCAATTAATCCCAGATTAATTTTCTCCATCTTAATTAATCACAGATTAATTCTCTCTCTTAATTAATCCCAGATTAATTTTAATTCGAGTCAACTGTCATCGGTGAATCTTTGGGAAGCGACCCAAGAGATCCCTGGATATGTTGGCAGTAAATACGGTCATCGGATTATCCGAATACGTGCGTACCTCGTACCACGTGCTTACCGATTTACAAGACATGGTTGGCTTCTAGCAAAGCACCGTGCCTACCCAATTCTTCTTACTGGAATATATAATCTATGTCAGGCGTAGTATATGTAGTATTGCGTATTGCTATCCAGTATCGAATGTCATGTGCTAGGCTTGAGGCTAGAACTGTGTCTGCCCCGTACGAATCACATGTCGGATGTCTGGTAACTAGTCTCTATAATCGGATGAACATGACCTAGTCATATCATCCCAATGACTGCAGTACTTAAGAGCACTAGTTCCGTATCCTACGTGACATCATCTCCACTATGACTGAAGTGATACTTCCGTCTTGACATCACACCCAATACACTACGATTCTCAATATACTCAGCAGAGGCGTACACAGAACCGGTTAAAGCCCTGGATGACCAAAACCAAAGCATATTGATTGTCTCAAGTATTAGCGATGCAAGTCTCAGGTTAAGACCAAATACACCTACCCTGATTTCAGACTTCCATAGAAACATAGTCATACTACCAATGGAATTTCGAGGGGTCAATCCAGAACGAAGCTGTTTTCCGTACCATCGGTAAAACACAACCTCATATCACACTTGCATAAGTATCCAATACTTAAATATATGAGAACTATGACGTTGTGCTCCCACAACGAGCACAAGTGTAATATTAGTCTATTCCGTATTATCGATGTCCAATCTCGATAATACTACGACTATGGATTATTTATTGATTAATCCTTCCGTGGACTGATACTGTCTCATATCATCTCAATCCAGGAACTAATCATATGGACCTCCTATCATTTATACATCTAGGTGATCTAATCACAAATGATAAGAGTGCAATCTCATTGTCACATAGTTAATTTGTACAACAACACCATGATCTGTATAAATAGTGACGCTATGGGTCATAATTGTCCAACACTGTGTCCTACAGTCGTCCCCCTAGTCTTGAATCTACATGTTCACGTGTTACTTAATCCATCAATCTCAAGTTACATCTGAGGTAGGTTTTTCCTCATGCCTCCAAAAATCACAAAAATCATGCTCCTTAAACTCGAACCTTGTCAAAACATTCTCATTCATTAATAACTGGAAATCAACTTGGCTAATGCCCTAAATCGCTTAAAAGTAAGTCTCTCAAATCAAAAAAAAAATAAGTAAATATCAGTTTGAAAAGAAATATACACTCACAGATTTGGAATCTGGCTGGCACTACTTCACTTCGTCGAAGAACTTGGGGTTCCTGCCAAAAATCTATAATCGATAAACTTAATTAGTATATAAGTCAAGAATTATGCTTGTAACATGAAATAATGTTGTGTATATGCGCCGATATGAAACCCTTAAGGTGTCCCCTTGTTAGGGTTGGTGCTCGGAGTGCCAATCCGGATCGTGTTTATGTCCGACTCAGGAATACAAACAATATTGTTCCATAATATTACTTATTTGTGGTAGTACCTCTTGTTTTTATATATGTATTCGATCTAATTACGATTAGATTGAAACTAAATATGATTTAGTGATATATATATGTTAAACAAAGACCCTAGGATTTACAACATAGTGCGTAGTTATTAGGGGTGTTCACGGGTCGGGTTGGGTCGGGTTTCTTAAAATTTTGTGAGACCCGATCGGTTTGGGTCATGGGAAGGTCGGGTCGCGTGTCGGGTCATGTGAAGGTAAAACCTGATCGGGTGCGGGTCGGGTCGTGTTGTCAGGTAGACAGAAAAAAAAAATAATGAATTAATTATTTTGAAATAAATATAAATATTAGTATTTTATGTCCAAAAAATTATCATATATATAAAGTTTTAATACAACAAAAATAATAAACAAATGAAATAAAAGAAAAAACTTTAAAAATAATAATAAATTTTTTAGAAAAACAATAAAATTTTAGAAAATTATAAAAATACTATAGGGTCGGTTCGGGTCGGGTTTTAGTATCAAACTCGTTGCCCAACCTTAAAATTTCAGGTCGGGCAGGAAATTTGCCATTGTTTTAGACCCCCGCGGGTTGGGTTGGGTCGGGTCACGTCGGGTCAAGTTGTTGGACAGTTATGACCCATAGCGTCACTATTTGTACATATCATGGTGTTGTTGTACAAATTAACTATGTGACAAAGGAAATTGCTCTTCTATCATTTGTAATTAGATTACCAAGATGTATAAATGATAGAAGGTCCTTATGATTAGTTCCGGATATAATATATGAGACAGACAGTATCAATCCACGAAGGTTTAATCATTAAATATCCATAGTCGTAGTATTATCGAGATTGGACATCGATAATGCGGAATAGACTAGAATTACACTTATGCGCGTTGTGAGGGCATAACGGCATAGTTCTCATATATTTGGGTAAAGGATACTCATGCAAGTGTAGTAGGAGGATGTGTTTACCGATGGTACGGAAAACAGCTTGGCTTGGATAGACCCCTCGGAATTCCATTGGTAGTATGACTATGTGTCTATGGAAGTCCGAATCAGGGTAGGTGTATTTGGTCTTAACCCGAGACTTGCACCGCTAATACTTGCGATAATCAATATACTTTGGTTTTGGTCGTACAGGGCTTTAACAGGTTCTGTGTACGCCTCTTCTGGGTATATTGAGAATTGTAGTGTATTGGGTGTGGTGTCGAGATGGAAGTATCACTCCAGTCATAGTGGAGATGATGATCACGTAGGATACGGAACTGGTTCTCTTATGCACTATAGTCATCGGGATAATATGGCTAGGTCATTATTGTCCGATATAGAGAGTAGTTACAAGAGATCCGATATATACTTCGTACGGGGCAGACACATTTCCAGCCCCAGGCTTTGCAAGTGTGTAGGAATACAAAAATCGGCGACGCTGTTCTAGGTTCGCGGCCTAGTCGGGAGTACGGAATAGCCCGTGGCGGAACTAAACCGGAGAGATAACATGGAGTCGCCACCCGGTGTGAACCGGGAGAAAGATTTACGGCCGCACTCGCCCCTCGCAAGGGAAGACCTCAAACCGTTGGGTTCAGAATGGTCCCTTACTTATGTCACT
>SKCR01035006.1:0-17341 GCA_019454045.1 Zanthoxylum bungeanum
GAATAAACTCAACAACAGAACTTGGGTCAGATTAGGCAGTGGATCGGTCACAGTGTCTTCCACCACGTAGCACAGGATTCAGATGCTTACGGGATGTGGATAAAGCTGGAAGACATGTTCCAGGCCAAGGCAGCTCGGAATAAAGCCCTGTTAATGAGGCGTTTGGTGAACCTGAAGCTACGGAGTGGAACTTCCGTTGCGGAACACACCAACAAGTTCCAGAGCCTGGTGAACCAGTTGTCTGCAGTAGACATGCAGCTGAGAGATGAAGTACAAGCCCTCTTACTACTCAGTTCCCTTCCTGATAGCTATGAGACATTGGTGGTTACTCTCAGCAATTCCGCTCCATGAGGTAAAGTTACCATGCCTATGGTAAAAGATGCCCTGTCGAATGAGGAGTCCAGGAGAAAAGATGTTGGCTCAGAACAGACAGAAGCCTTCGTCACAGAGACTCGAGGAAGACATCAAGGAAGAGACGGAGAGAGAGGCAGAAGCACAACCAGAGGTATATCCTCAGATGGAAGGAAGCCTACCTATAAGTGCTACCATTGTGGCATTGTAGGCCACCTAAAGAAGAATTGCCGAAAACTGCAACGAGAGCAGAGAGAAAGCAATCACCAGCCGAAGAATGACGAAGGAGAGACACTGGTCGTTGTCCAAGCAGATGTAGCAATATGCTCCATACAGGAAGAGACATGCCTTCACAACGCAACCCAAGATGTTGAGTGGGTGGTAGATACTACAGCATCCTACCACGTATCCTACCACGTCACTCCTCACAGAGATTACTTCACAACCTACAAAGCGGGAGACTTTGGAGCAGTGAAGATGGGAAATATCAGTTCCTCTAGGATAGTAGGAATGGGTGATATTCAGTTGCGGACAAATGTCGGGTGTACATTGACCTTGAAAGATGTCCTACATGTTCCAGAACTTCGGCTGTATGTACTCTCGGGGATAGCTCTTGACAAACATGGCTATGACAATCACTTCAGAAATGACACATGGAGAATGACGAAAGGTGTCATGGTTGTCGCCCGAGGACATGCTTGCGGCGCACTATACAAGACTCATGTGAAGATTTGTGCAGACAGCCTCAAAGTAGCTGAAAAAGAGGCTTCTCAAAATCTGTGGAACCAGAGACTCGGACACATGAGTGGGAGATGGTTGTCGACCCTGAACAAAAAGGAGCTTACCAATGATGCTGCACGAGGTCCTTGCAACCACTACTCGATTGGTAAGCAACACAGAGTCTCATTTGATTTCTCTTCAGAGAAAAGATCAGAGTTGCTCAGTCTGGTGCACTCTGATATTTGTGGTCCCTTGGAGGTTCATTGGGCATTGGGCGGTAACAAGTATTTTCTGACTTTCATCGATGATGCTTCACGGAAAATCTGGGTGTATTTCCTCAAGACGAAGGATCAGGTCCTAGATCAGTTCAAGCTGTTCCACGCCATGGTAGAGCATGAAACAGGGAAGAAGCTGAAGTGCCTTCGCACAGACGATGGAAACGAGTACAGTTCCAGGGAGTTCGAAGCCTACTGCATGAGACACGAGATTCGACATGAAAGAACTGTTACACATACTCCACAACATAATGGTGTCGCTGCAAGCATGAACCGCACCATTATGAAGAAAGTCAGAGGAATGATCAGTATGGCTAAGCTGCCAAAGCCATTCTGGGGAGAAGCTGTTCGTGCTGCCTGTTACCTGATCAATAGATCACCAACTGAACCGTTGAACTTGGAGATTCCAGAAAAAGTGTGGTCTGGTAAGAATCCCTCCTACACTCACCCTAGAGTATTCGGTTGTTTAGCCGTTGTATATGTATCCAATGAGCTCAAGAAGAAGCTCGATGCAATGAAAACTTCATGTATATTCCTAGGCCATGGAGATGAAGAATTTGGATACAGACTATGAGATCCGAAGGAAAGATGGTCATCAGAAGCCATGAAGTAGAGTTTCTTGAAGACCGAACAATTGAAGACATTGAAATGCCCAGAATGTCTTCCAATACCAGTGCCAACAGAAATCCAGACCCAGCACCAGCACAATTGGCCACAGATACGGTGCACGAGGAAATTCCAGAAGCAGAACCAGAGGAGGCAGATAGAGATGTTAAGCAGGGGGAGACACAGCCTGTTCCATCGGAGATTACAGAAGAAAGTGTTGAGCAGGGGGAGCCGCAACCCACTCCACTAGAAGCTACAAGATCATTCACAGAGATGGATGATGATAGACCTCCTGAAACTAGTGGACCTCAGACAAGAAGATCTGAGCGAGGCAGGATTCCATCAACCAGATATCCGGGATCCGAATATATTCTGCTTACTGATGTGGGGGAGCCAGAGAGTTTCCCAAAGGCAAGAAGGCACTGAAGAACAAATGGGTGAAGAAACATGGCAGCAAAACTGTGCAGAGACACAACAGAAGATTACTGTGCAGAGACACAGTGGATTGTACTATGCAGAGACATAGCAGGAGAATACTGTACAGAGATGCAGTGAAGTGTGTGTGTTGGCGGAGACACAGCTGACATGTCAACAAAGGAACGATGATCGGGACAAGCTAGAGTTGTGCAGAGACATAACCGGGATAGCTGTCAGATGACGATTATTTTTCAGATACAGAGAACTACGATTGGCTTGATCTCAACTCAGGGTACGTAGGCAGTCATACAGATACAGCCAGGGGATGATCCTTTTGAAGGATCCGATTTTTGGGTGATTGATGATCGGCTCAGATTTGGAAAATCTTCACCGAGGGGGAGATTTGTTGGTTGCCAGGAAGCTGCGCCGAAAGCAAAGGAAGCTGGCAACAAGCTTCCAGAGTTGTTGCAAGCTGTGTGCAGCAAGTTGGCCTGCAAGCTGGAGAAAGAAAAGAAAACGTGTGTAGTAAACAGTGCACACGTTTTCTAAACCTATAAAATGAGCCATTCACCCATTGTATAATTATCCCAAAGTGTGTGTAAGTTCCAAGTAGAGAGCTTGAGAGTGTGTGAGGTTTTTTGTTAAGTTTCTAGTTGTAAACTTGAATTTTATTCTTGTAGTAATAAAATTACAATTCGGTTTTTCCTCAAATACACTTTAAAGTGATCGGTGAATCACAACATATATTGCTTGTAGTTGTAGAATAATATTTCTATCAAGAGATAATTATCTGAACTCCAATTAATTAATTATTAAGTTTGATAAAATCAATCATAAATAAATTGTGTCTGCCTTTTGTCGGCCAAACATTATTGTGTATTTTTAATGCAATAGAATGTCCATCATATGAATTATTCTAACTACTCACGCTTTGCACCAGTGATGAAATATAAATATTAAAAATAAATAACAAATTTGAAGCCACGTGGCTACACCATAAAATATATAAGAAAAATATTATCTAAATTATTAGAAGCAATCGAAAAACAAAATAAAAATCAGTAAAAATGATAATACATTAACCATCCTAAAAAAACATAAAATATGATTTAACATGATATCTTATCCATTATATCTGAGTTTATGTTCCGGAAATTACATGATATATTTATATAAGCCTATTAAATTTTCAAATTTCAATTGCCCTACATTCACGAATATGGTTTCGTAATGCCCTATATTTCAGTTAATTTTGGATCTTTAACATGCTTCGAAAATATATATGTCATTTTCTTGTTAAAATTAATACTTAGTACTGTATGGGCCAAATTTGGTCCAAGGGTAAAACTGTCTTTCACCTTAAGCCCATCAGCATGTTAGGCCCGAAAATAAGGACCAAAGCCCAAAGAATTATGTATTATTTGATTACAATTAAATCATAAAACATGACCACTCCACCTAACTCTAGCATTAGTCACCCACCACTCCACTTAACCTAATTCTAGCACTAAACCCCACCACTCCACTTAACCTAATTCTAGCACTAAACCCCACCACTCCACTTAACCTAATTCTAGCACTAATCCTCACTTACTCCAAAACCATTACCAAATACACCAACATTAGATCATGTTTTATCTATAAATATGAAAAGAATACGGGAAGAATGAATTCAAGTCTCATTTCTCTCACCCTAATACTTCATGCTCTCAATCCTTGATCCACTCATATATTACACGGCTCTCACAGCCAAACAAAGGAAGTATAGGTAATATTCAACCTTGCTTTCCCACTTTACAAATTTATTTCGTGCCACTGACTTGGGCGTCGGAGTATACCCGGTATCCACCACACCGGTGGTAGCCTACTCCCGCTCACTCTACTTTGTTTTTTGCAGGATCGCTGATGCCCCCAACCTACAAATTCTGATTGAGGACCTCGGCCAAATTCCGACGTCCACAATTTGGCGCCCACCGTGGGGCCTTAGCGATTCATAGCAAGCAAAGACCACTCAGTCTACAATCTTTACAAACAGACACCAGATCCTGAAGTGGCATAATCAGCCACTCTACATAACATTTGGGCATAATCAGCCACTCTACATAACATTTGGGCATAATCAGCCACTCTACATGACATTTACAATCAATGGAAGATGAAAATTGATCCATGTAAAACTCGAGTACTAATCTCCAATAGTAGCGTGAGGTTACAAGTCATTTCAACTATCTTATCAAACTCAATCTCTTATGAGCATTCAAGAATATGGCAGGTGAAAATTCATCATCAAACAACCATCCATTTAATCACTAAAAAGCCATCACATTTCACCAGCCGACCTTTCATAACAAGTCACATCTTCCGTGTGAAAGGAAATGTTGGAATAATTATCTCCAATCTACACTAGAAGAAAGCACTCTGCCACATGTAGTCCTTAAACAAACGAAGACTGTAAGAATAGCGTACTATGAGACCACAAGCTAGATCATATTTGTAAAATTATATTCAAAAAAGAGATGATTGTGGGGTTCACTCAACAAAGCCACATGCAGAGGAGAAATGGTCCATTCGACAAAACACCATGCACAGGCCAAGACATATGGGGTCCAACTTGATTTAAAATAACCAGGTCCCATTCGACACTACAAGATATTCTGATTTTGGAAAACCATCAGATAAGTTTAGTGGAAATAATACCTCTCTTTATTCCACCATTCACGAACCATCCCATATGCATAAACATCATACGCCTACAAAAGATGTAAGCTTATCACCCATCACCTTGAAAATCCCATGCTACACTCCATACAGAAAGAGAAAAATCATGCATGGCTCAACCAACATACGCCTTCATTAACACATCCATACAAACACAATACATGTTTGCTTTCATGGCTTGCATGGCCCATTTTTGGACATACCAGTCGACCATTAAACATTCAACTCTCGCTTGTGTTTCATACTTGTAGTTTCTTTCATTTTTATTTTTGGATTTTTTGACTCTACATACAAGCATCTTCACGTGATCCATGGGGTGCTTTGGCTTGGCTTATTTGACTCTACATGCTAGCAAGTAGCATCTTCACGTGATCCATTGGGTGCTTTGGCTTGGCTTATTTGACTCTACATACGAGCATCTTCACTTGTAGCATGGAATGATTATATGAAAGGTCTCATTTTTGACTCGACACAAGTAGTACGTGTAGCTTTAGGAAGAAAAAAGGGGCAGGCTTCAACGAAAGTCAAAATAATAATATGCTTTCTTGGTGTATGTGGAGCATGAACACAAAGCCAAGCAACAAAACTATTCTCCATACGACAAAGTGGATGGCTATCAACTTCAGGCTACATGGAAAACTCACATCTCTCATAGACTACTTGGAATGATTATCAACTCCTCCAGACTAAGTCAAAGGTTAGTCATCATCTCCATGCTACTTTGATTTAATATTGCCAACTCCATACTACATAGGGAATATATTATCATGCCTAGTAGAATGAAGAACTCTCTAGGACCTTCTTTTTGTCCATTCGACCAACCTTTATTAGATTAGGTAGTATGGAAATTTTATGTGACTTTCATCAAAATTCATTCTATTGTAGTATCATTGACCTTAGTCAGGTATTGTATAATTAGTAATGACCTTGGTAGACATCCATCTCTTCCTACTACATGTCAAGATAATCATCTCCACACTACCTATATAGATTATCATCCACTCTAGACTATATGGATGGATTTCCATAAACTCTAGAAAGCATAGGGAAAGCCCCATAAACCTTCATCAGGTTCATTCGACCGTAGTCTCCTAACCTTCATCAGGACAGGTAGAATGAAAATTTTATTGGACCACCTTTAGGTCCAATCGACCAGCCTTTTCAAGTTAGGTAGTATGAAATTCTCTTGAACCTCTATCAGGTTCAGTCAACCAATCTTTATCAAGTTTAGTAGAGTGGTGATTCTCATAAACATGAATTAGTTTCATACAACCGTGTCTTATGGACCTTTGTCAGTTCCATTCGACAGTAGTATCATGAATAGGTAGAATGAAGATTCACTTGGACTTACATCATGTTCAGTCGACCATAGCTTCTTGGACCTTCATCAGGTCTAGTAGAATAAAGATTCTCATAGATAATCATCAGGTTCATTCGACCGTAGCTTCGTGGACCTTCCTCAACTCCATTCGACAAGTTCAGTCGACAGTAGTCTCATAGAAGAGTGAGGAGTAATGTCTTTCATCAAAGTTCATTCGACCATAGACCCATGAACCTTCATCAGGTTCATTCGACCGTAGTCTCATGACCATCATCAAGTCCAGTAGAATGAAGATTCTCTTTGACCTTTATTAGGTTCATTCGACAGTAGTATCACAGAAGTGTGAAATGTAATGACCTTGATAGATATTCTTCAAGTTCATTCTACCATTGTCTCATAGACCTTCATCAAGTCTATGATAGTGATGACCTCATTGGACTTCCATCAAGTCCATTCGACGAGTCCAGTCGACAATAGTCTCATAGAAGAGTGATGAGTAATGACCTTTATCAAGTTCATTCGACTGTAGTATCATTGACCTTCTTCAAGTCTAGGATAATGAATAATGATTTCTTTGGACTTCCATCAAGTTCATTCAACCAAGTCCATTCGATCGTAGTCTCATAAAAACTCATCAGGAGAATGAGTGGTGACCTTCATGGACCTTTGACAGGTCCATTCGACAGTCGTCTCATGGATAGTAGAATGAGAATTCACATAGTACTTTCATCAAGTTCATTCCATTGTAGCATCCTAGACCTTCTTCAGGTTTAGTATAGTAAGTAATAACCTTGATAGATATTCATCAACTCCATGCGACATGTCCATTCGACAGTAGTCTCGTGACCTTCATCAGGTCTTGTAGTATGAAGATTCTCATAGATACTCATTAGGTTCATTCGACGGTGCCTAATGGACCTTCATCAGGTCTATTTGATAGTCCAGTCGACAGTAGTCTCATAGAAGAGTGAGGAGTAATGTCTTTCATCAAAGTTCATTCGACCATAGCCTAATAAACCTTCATCAGGTTCATTCGACCGTAGTCTCCTGACCTTCATCAAGTCAGGTAGAATGAAGATTCACATGGACCGTCATCTGGTTCATTCGACCATACCTCCCTTTACTTCCATCAAGTCCATTCGACAAGTTCATTCGACAGTAGTCTCGTGACCTTCATCAGGTCTTGTAGTATGAAGATTCACATAGATATTTCATTAGGTTCATTCGACTGTGCCTTATGGACTTTCTCTGGTCCATTTGATAGTTCATTCGACAGTAGTATCATGGACCATCATCAGAACTAGTAGTATGAGAAGGAAAGACTCTCATAGAACTTCTTCAAGTCTAGTAGTATAAAAATCCTCATTGACTCATATTGGATCATGTAGAATGAAAAATGGAGACCCTCGTGGATCTTCATCATATATGGAGTGTGTAGACTCCCCTAGTCTTTGGACCTGTAGTATGGGGAGTATCCTGACCTTCATTTGGTTCAGTCGACAAAGGGACATTCCCCTGGACTCATGTCGAGTCAAATAAACTCCTGAACCACCATTTGGTTCAGTCGACAAGGGACATTCCCCATGACTCATGTCGAGTCAAGTGGACTCCTGAACCTGTATTTGGTTCAGTCGACAAGGGACATTCCCCTGGACTCATGTCGAGTCAAGCAAACTCCTGAACCACCGTTTGGTTCAGTCGACAAGGGACATTCCCCTGGACTCATGTCGAGTCAAGTAAACTCCTGAACCACCGTTTGGTTCAGTCGACAAGGGACATTCCCCTGGACTCATGTCGAGTCAAGTAAACTCCTGAACCACCGTTTGATTCAGTCGACAAGGGACATTCCCCTGGACTCATGTCGAGTCAAGTAAACTCCTGAACCACCGTTTGATTCAGTCGACAAGGGACATTCCCCTGGACTCATGTCGAGTCAAATAAACTCCTGAACCACCGTTTGGTTCAGTCGACAAGGGACATTCCCCTGGACTCATGTCGAGTCAAATAAACTCCTGAACCACCGTTTGATTCAGTCGACAAGGGACTTTCCCCTGGACTCATGTCGAGTCAAGTAAACTCCTGAACCTGTATTTGGTTCAGTCGACAAGAGACATTCCCCTGGACTCATGTCGAGTCAAGCAAACTCATGAACCACCGTTTGGTTTAGTCGACAAGGGACATTCCCCTGGACTCATGTCGAGTCAAGCAAACTCCTGAACCACCGTTTGGTTCAGTCGACAAGGGACATTCCCCTGGACTCATGTCGAGTCAAGCAAACTCCTGAACCACCGTTTGGTTCAGTCGACAAGGGACATTCCCATGGACTCATGTCGAGTCAAGCAAACTCCTGAACCACCGTTTGGTTCAGTCGACAAGGGACATTCCCCTGGACTCATGTCGAGTCAAGCAAACTCCTGAACCACCGTTTGGTTCAGTCGACAAGGGACATTCCCCTGGACTCATGTCGAGTCAAGCAAACTCCTGAACCACCGTTTGGTTCAGTCGACAAGGGACATTCCCCTGGACTCATGTCGAGTCAAGTAAACTCCTGAACCACCGTTTGGTTCAGTCGACAAGGGACATTCCCCTGGACTCATGTCGAGTCAAGTAAACTCCTGAACCACCGTTTGATTCAGTCGACAAGGGACATTCCCCTAGACTCATGAACTCCTGAAACTTTATTTCAGTTCGGTCAAAGACACGTACTCCATGACCCAAGATAAATCAAGAAGCTAAAAAAAAACTTCCTCAGATGCATGCAAACAGAAACCCACGTTTTTGTATGTATTTTGATACGACATTTGGCAGAAGGTAATACACTCTTACACTCTTTTTTCACATACGACACAGATAAATATACTCTCTAAAACAAAAATTCTTTGACTTAGAGAGTAAGGGACAAACTGTATGGGCCAAATTTGGTCCAAGGGTAAAACTGTCTTTCACCTTAAGCCCATCAGCATGTTAGGCCCGAAAATAAGGACCAAAGCCCAAAGAATTATGTATTATTTGATTACAATTAAATCATAAAACATGACCACTCCACCTAACTCTAGCATTAGTCACCCACCACTCCACTTAACCTAATTCTAGCACTAAACCCCACCACTCCACTTAACCTAATTCTAGCACTAAACCCCACCACTCCACTTAACCTAATTCTAGCACTAATCCTCACTTACTCCAAAACCATTACCAAATACACCAACATTAGATCATGTTTTATCTATAAATATGAAAAGAATACGGGAAGAATGAATTCAAGTCTCATTTCTCTCACCCTAATACTTCATGCTCTCAATCCTTGATCCACTCATATATTACACGGCTCTCACAGCCAAACAAAGGAAGTAGAGGTAATATTCAACCTTGCTTTCCCACTTTACAAATTTATTTCGTGCCACTGACTTGGGCGTCGGAGTATACCCGGTATCCACCACACCGGTGGTAGCCTACTCCCGCTCACTCTACTTTGTTTTTTGCAGGATCGCTGATGCCCCCAACCTACAAATTCTGATTGAGGACCTCGGCCAAATTCCGACGTCCACAAGTATTTACAGACTTGTTGACAAAATATAAGGTTATACATATATTTATAGCGATAACAATAACAAATCCATTACATTTAACTCAAATTACTAATCGCAATATTAATATCAAGTTTATTATCTATAAATGACAAATACATTCATTAGATCAAGTTCATTTACCTCCTAAAAATGACAAATGCATTCATTAAATTAAATTCATTCACATACAAATAACAAAAATATTTATTAAATTAAGTTCATTCACCTCCTAAAAATGAAAAATACATTCATTAGATTAAGTTATTTCACAAATATATTCATTAAATCAAGTTATTAACCTATTAATTCCACCAAATATTAAGAAGTTTAAAAATAACACATGACAACACCACACAAAAGAGGAGAAAAAAAATATGTTTATGTATGATGGGTTCTTAATTTAATGTATTGTGTGTTTTTAATCTATAATTATAGTAACAAATTTTGTGCCAAAAATGTGTACAATCATTGGAAATTTCATCGCCAAATCACTCATTCCGAGTTTAAGCGGAGCAAGTAAAATCTCCGGCTGTCCCAAGCTCTTACAAGAAACACACTCTTTGAATTCGAACATATACCTCAATGTGAGATCCTGAATCATACATCACTAAATCACGTCCCTTGGGGACATTTACCATAGACATGGCTAATTATTAGCGAAATGCTTATTTAATGGACCAACACCGCCCAAATTTGAATTGATAAAAAATAATTTGATAATTAAATTGTTAACAAAACATAATTAATCATCACATTATACCAATGATGAAGTCGGTGAAAAAAAACAAGAGGGAGTGATTGAACACATGGGGTCCATTGGATAATCATGTATGCACCACTACCAGCGTTGAATTTACCAAATAAGAAACTGACACGTATCACACAACAATCACATGTGGGGTGGTGCACTGGACAAGGACATACATGCTTTTATTACATTAATAATAACACTATTTTCAAAATGGGACCGGTGATTGAATGGATCATTTAAAAAATTATTTATAATCCAAACCGCTGACCCGAATCGTCCAAACCGCTAAACCGCCAACCCAAACCGCTAAACCGCCAACCCAAACCGCCCGGATTTCCTGATCAAATTTGCGGTTTCGATTTTTAATTTCTCAAACCACAAACTCGCGCAGTTTGAAGTGAAAAACGAAAAAACCGACACGAACCGCACCGCGAACACCCCTAGGTATGATCGTTAAACCGTTCTGAAAAAATCGATAGAACTGACATACATTATAGATAATTAATTTATGAAAAATATTAAATTTTAGTTTTAAAAATTAAAAAAAAATTAAACCGGTCCAATCATATTCATCGATTCTGACTGATTTTTTAATACTCGATTTTTATTAATTAACCAGATAAAACTCATGATCGGTTCCCAATTCGATCAGTCCAACCGATCAATCCGTTCCGATTTTCAAAACAGTGGACCAAAAGCAAGCATTTTAAAATTTTAAAAAAAAAAAATTTCTTTCTCCTCTTTTTCATTTGGTAAGTGTTGATTTGTTGACTTTCGAGACTATTATCATATAATTAATTAATTAATTAACCTATCAAAAATAGAATAAAATCATGATAAATCTTTTGTTTGTAATTTTAAGTTTTAACTGGCTAATTTAGAACAAAAGTGACCCATCAAAGATCTCTTGGGACAAGTTGATATTGGCACGAAGATCGATTGGATTTCTTTTGGGGCCAAGATAATGATTCTAGGATTCTTATTATAATCCTTGTTCAATTACATACAAATTTGGCTTTTTTTAATGGTTTGTTATAAAGATTTTGTTCTATGGATTTTGTATGAAGTTTTATGATTATAATATTTAAAGGGAGAGTAGGACATTTATGGGTGTCTTTGAGTGATAAAGCTTCATTGTTTTTGGATTAATTTGGTAAAAAAATAGTTAGTGGGGTGAATTTTTTAATGTTAAGAGTTGAAAGTAATTGACACAAATGGGAAATGACAATGGCAATGGAGTGGTGAGTCTGAGTAAAGTTGCAGAACATACTGGCACTCAGCAAGGAGGAGTATGTTTTGGTTATGGTGGCAACAATTAACTTGTGTTGTTCACGGCTATTTTTCGTTACAATGATCAAATGAGAAATTGCCCTCGAATAAATTTCCCCCAACAGTAAATTTATTTGGTTAGTTGAGAATCAAAACAAACTTAGCAAACAGACAAATAAATCACAGAATTTATGTGGTTCGGCGGAAAGTGGCTTCAATCTACATTCACAGAAGAAATGAGGTGTATTTTATTACTACTCAAGGTCAAGATCAACCCGGGCTACAAAGGGGAAATAAACTCACACAAGGATAATACATCATATGTCTTACACAAGCCCGGTACAATTCACTCACTTGGTCAGGTAACCGACCATCTTTCTCTCTCTATAACTTGTTCCTAAGCTCTTAGATTTTTTTATCAGTTGTGAGATGCGAAATTAGCTAACCTTTGATTCCGAGACTTCAACCCTTTATATATGTTTCCAAATTCACTATTTTACTGCATCTGACGCTATCTCATGTCACATTGTCATTATTATTGTCACACATTTCCTCAAATATCCTTAAAATGGGCCAATTAGATCCACATATTTCATTGTCATTACACCGGCCTATGATGGCCTCTGGTGGCTCTGCTCTGCCACCTCCCTACCATTACACCGACCTATGGCGGCTGACATAGGATACTTTTAATGAGAACTATTGATTTCCCACAGTCATTATTAGCCTTTTAGAAGCTTATCCTCTCAACTAGGGCATACGTCACATGATTCCAACACAGGTCGGCTTGTGATCACGATTTCGTTCCTCGGGTCGGTATGCGAAGACATATATACTAATCAAAGCTTCCCTTCAGCTCTCTCAACCAAGTTGGGTTTTACTGACAAAGACCCCTCAAGCCGTGTTTCAACAAACTCTTAGAAATCCCAAATCAACATCCTCTAGGTGGTTGGCTCGGTATCCCAACTTGCTTCATCATCAACAAGTTCTGCCTTTGGGAAGACCCTCTCGAATTATGTGGTCGGGTTCCTTTGTCAAATCCCTTATGTCTCTTCGGGTCATTGAGTCTTTATCATATATTTTTGGCTAAGTATAATACATATTCTACCCTTATTCGGTATTTAAACCTTCATTGGGGTGAAAAATCACCATCAACATATGTCCCATAGTTATCGATATCAACGAGTTGGTGCGTTGATGAGGGAACTTTATTAAAGATGGTGGTGTACGGTGATATAACGTCCTCAGTTTGTTGCCTTCTAAAAATTTTGTATCGCCTCTGCTCTTCCCAGGTTCATATTTCTCGGGGCTAGCTGCTTTGCATATTTCCAAATATGTATTTTTTTTATAACGATTGTCTGTCTTTCACTGCCATTTGAAAAGGAATTCCTAAGGTTTTTGAATCATCCATAGGAATATGTGATGACATAATGGTCTTCCTTAAATATCCATCATATCCATCAAATCTTTTTTTGTTTCCTCTCCCCCAATGTGCCAAATGTCGCCCATCTATAACTTGCGCGCCAAAAACTCGTGTGGCTGAGATGAATCGAGCTTGTGGCTCTCATCTAAGCCCTTGATCTGAACTCAATGACAATGATTGACCCCATATGTGTCATTAATCTGCTTCTCTCATTCCAAATATGTTGGGGTATGCGCAGCGGAAGGGCGCGATGGAAGGAGAAAATGATTTTTAAACATTGTAAAAATTTTCCGAGTGAATTAATTAATATCAAATATAATTAATTCACTCAAAGTAATTTAGATATATTATTTATTAACAATTAATAACGTAATATATTTTGTTACACGACGAATTATTTTACGAAAATATTTTTCGACAAATACTACGCGTAACGGGCAAACGGTCAATCCGGTTGACCAACAGCCGAGCCGGGGCAACCCGATCACTCGGGTAGTGTTCGATCAGTCCTTGGGCTGCCCGAACAGTGCCCAGTTCACTGGTTTCAAAGCTGTGACACGATGAGCCCGTTTCGACGCAAATTTCACCGTTTTCTCGCGTTTTCGCCCTGAAATAATTTCTGAAATTTATCCACCATCCAATACACATCCAAAATCATCCAAATAACATACTTTTCATGAAAAATATTCTGTTTTAAGGGACCAAATCAGATGTGATCCAGTTTTTATTTTTGTCAAATTTTCATGCCAAAATTCAATTTATTCACAAAATTGCATTCCTAGGTTTCTCGTATTTTGACTATGTTTATGCTTGTGTTTGTGAATTTATTATTCCATCATTATTAGGACAGTTAGAACTTTCTAGGATTAGTCACTTGATATGGATGACATGGAAAATCTTAGGTAAACAACAAGCCCAACTAACAATAGGAATAAACGCATATAAATTATAAACAAGGCTTATTTCATTCTTGCTAACATTCCTCCTCGGGCCACTTATTAGGAATGTCAGACTCTGAATCCTCCTCTGCAACTCCACTTAACGTCCTACCCCCGATGCACTTGTCTTATGTCCAACTCAGCCAGTTGAAGTGGGAAGCACAAGATCAGTGGAACACATTGATTATGACACAACACCGACCCCTTCGGAAGAGGAAAACCAATCTTATACAAATAGAATAGCCCGACCTAAGTCAACACTTCTCCCTTGGACTTTGTCAACTTGGACATGGACAGAGCCTCTACCATCACCTAAGATGAACTGGACCATCTCAAGGAGAGATTTGAAATTCCCGAGCAGATTAGTTTGGACTTCCCTGAGAAATGGTATCATGTGAGCCGACCAAGTGGCGATCAAATTTCCATTTGCATGGTTTTCTTTAATATGGGTTTGCGCATACCCTTCCAGAGATATTTTGCTAAGATGCTGACATCAATGAACTTGGCCTCATGTCAACTAAAACTGAACGGATGAAGGGTGTTTTTTAGGCTATACGTCATCTGGATCCGAGCCGACCTGGACGAGCCATCGATTGAAGACTTGAATAGGCTTTACCAATTGAATGCCAACCCTAAAAATATAAAGATTGGTAATACTTGTCCACATACGCCAGTGGTAAATATTTAATTACCCACCTCCCAACCACCAACAAAAACTTCAAAGCAAGTGGTCATGTGTCGGGGGAGCATGAGGTAAAACTCAAATCATCTTCGATGAGGAGATCATTGTACTAATCGTTTTTCGAGTCGGAGGTAACGACCCGTCATCCATTTCTTTTTTTCCTCTACTTAGAAATTTTCATCGTCACCTTGCCATCTAACTTGTAACCCTCGTAGCTTGCTGGGGTGATCCTCCAAACATTCGCCATAAGGTCAGCGCGAGGACAAAAAAAAACCTCCCAATATGCAGGTCATTATAGTGACCTCGTCAATCCATTTTTTTCCCCGATGCTGGCATTATACCGAGCTTGATGAACACTAAAAAATGTACATTTATTAAAAGAAAAATTATTCATCTTACATTTGTACTTTCATTGATCTCCTTAATTTAGCATATTTGTGAAATAATAATTAAATTTTTGTTTTATATATTTTTATTGTGATTTTTATTTCTAATGTAAGTGAAATAATACTTTCGATGCATAATTAGAAAATTGACATGACATTTAGATTTTGGAGGTCAGAAACTTGAAAGGCGTTCTAACAATGTACGATTTCGGAAATTTTCACTTTGCGTAATTTTCGTATTTTGGCCATAACTTTTTACTCCGATATCAGATTGAGGCGATTCTAATTCCAAATGAAAGAAAATCAAATATATTCAACTTTACTGTTTATACGATTTTCTAGTTTTGAAGTTTTCAATGTCGAAATGAGTGAAGAAGCTAAAGTGTGTTGCATGTAATTTAAATTATTAGAAAATAAATAAAAAATAAAAAATAAAAAGTTAAAAATGTCACAATCCATCTTTAGGTGGATTGTGACAAATATTAGCAAAATGATCAACAAAAATAAATAAAAAAAGTAAAAAAAAAAAAGCAAAAAAAAAAAAATAAATTAGTAAAAATTTATTGTTTGTATTTAATTTGGAAAGTTATAATTAATAATTGAGATATGAGCACTTATATTATAAATAATAAATAGAGGTGCTCACCTCTCATTTTCTTCATACTTCTTTCATTTTCTCTCTTGAAAAATTTGTAAGAAGTGTCATTTGTGTTTTATTTTCTTGTAATTTTTTTTCTTTCAGTAATAAAATTTTGCGTGTTTTTATTCAAAGTATGAATAGCTAATTCCATTATGTTGGGGTAAAGAGTGAAACTCTAAATATGAAGAATATAAATTAATCTTATTTATATTATAATATATGAATTATAATCTGAAAATTAATATTTAATTTTCTCTTATATTTGAGGGTGTCTTAATTCGCTGTAGACAATCAAATTTTGGTTAGCACAGTTAATAATTTACCACATATTATATGAGAGAGTAATTTAAATTTGGATTAATTATTGACAACTTTTGTTACCGTCTTTATGAATGATTTTATTTATTTGGCATGATTGAGTACCTAACTGGACTTGTTATAAACAAATGTTATCACCGTCTTTATAGTTAGTTTTATATGTTTTGACATAATTAATTCGTGAAGTAAATTAACTGGATAATAGTGATAATTTATATATTATAAAAAATAATATTTCTCTATATTTGAAATATTAAGAGTGGATCCCCTAACCCCAACATCTAATTTATTATTGCAGTTCAATTTAAAATTGCACATCACTTCAAACAATTCAGTCTTTTCTTTTCACTCAAATTACTATTTTATTTTACTAAATATATTCCATATGGATCGACCCCGGACTTACCAAGTTATTTTATTACTTCGACACTCTTATACTTGGGAGTAAAGAATCACTTTGTACATTTAATAAAAATGGAACTATTCATTTTATACTTATAATTACATTAATTCACTTAATTTAGTACATTTGTAAAATAATAATTAAAATTTTATTTTACATATTTTTATTGTGATTTTTATTTATTGTGTAGGTAAAATACTGCATTACATGCTCAACATGAAAAATGGATATGATATTTGAATTCCAAGAACCAAAAATCCAAAAGAGTGTGACAACTATATTCAAATTGGACTTGGAAATCATTCACTTTTAATATTATAAATTTAGAAAAAGACTGAATTGTTTGAAATGATTGACAATTTTTAAATTGGACTGTAACAATAAAATAAAATATTGGGATTATGAGATCTTTTTTTAATATTGCAAATTTAGAAATCTTACTTTTTATAATATATAACTTATCATTATTACCTAGTTAATTTATTTCATGAATTAATTATGTCAAAACATATAAAACCAACCATAAAGGCAATGATAACATTTATCTCTAACAA
>SKCR01035007.1:0-17456 GCA_019454045.1 Zanthoxylum bungeanum
TCTTATAAGAATGTCCGGAGAATTGGGAAGACTTGGTGCTTTGCTAGAAGCCAACCTTGTCTAGTAAATCGGTAAAACGTAGTACTTGGTACTTACGTTTTCGGATAGTCCGATGACCGATTTGACTGCCAACATATCCGGGGATCTCATGGGTCGCTTCCCAAAGATTCACCGATGACGTATGACTCGGACTTTTATTAATCTGGGATTAATATGATGAGAGAGAAAATTAATCTGGGATTAATTGCGGAGATATTTTATCTAGGATAAAATATCTATTAAAGAGAGGGAAACATTAATTTGGAATTAATCGAGGAAATAATATATTTGATATATTAAACGAAATTGGATTTCGACGCGGAATTAAAATTAGATTTTAATTCGGGCGAGCGAATTAATTTAGAATTAATTCATTAGCGACGTGAATAGTGATTTCGCTAGGCGTAATCATTTAATTACGACGCAAAGGAAAATTCGTTAATTTGGAATTAGCGAACCCGAGCCCGAGATTATTTGCGAGCGCATTCGTATTTCGAATTCGAGTGCGGCACGTCAAATCGCTAGTCGTATCAAGCGTCAAATCACTTGTCACTTTGAGTGATGTGACTTGATTAATTGATGTGACTTGAGTGATGTGATGAGTGATGTGTGTGGTTGGCAATTAAAGCCAAATGTGTGTGAAATGAATTTCAAATGAAATTCATGTGTATCAGATACACAAACACACACACAAAACCGCAACTCTCCACTTTCCCTCCTCTCTCTCCTCTTCTTCTTCCTCTCATCACTCACGCCATTTCTGGTTTTTGTGAGGCAGTGAACTGCCGAAAATAACAAAAGAAATGGAGGGAAGCAAGTGTGTTTTCTGGCAAAACAAGAGTGCTAGCACACTCCGGGATCATGCCAAGGTGATAAGGGAAGTATACCCATGAGCCGGGAAGCCAAATGTTGAAGCTTGGAGCTTCAAATCTTGAAGACAAGGGGCGAAATTCACTATTCACAACAGCCCACTGCCTTGCAAAAGTGAGCAGATTTCGAATTTTGTTGCCCAAATCGTGCGCCTCAAATCGCGCCCTCGCGATGTACATTCGATGTAAGTCTCCGCACTTCCGTCGTTGTATTCACTTATGATTCATGCTTGAGTTTTGATCTTGGGACCTATAGAAACTCCAACAATGGCATCAAGAGCTTAGGTTAAAAAGCATGAAAAAGTTAGGGCTAAAATTTGGGCAAACTTGATTTTGAGCATGATAAATTAAATTGGATGGATTTGTATGCTTAATTGTGTTTGAATTGAAGATTGATTGGTCAATTTCAACAAATTGTGATTGGATCATTTTTTCCCCAAATTACTACCTTGGCCGAAAATTGATGATGATTTAATGTCTTGGGATTTTTGATTTTTGACAATTGGATGTGTTGGAATCATTCGGGAATATGATTTGATGTCGATTGCGGAATCAATTGGATTGAATTCGAATCGGACGAAAAATCCCCAAATTGCCAAGTATGTCATAAAGCTTGAAATTGGGTAAAATTGATTTAAGCATGCAATTATGAAATTGGATGATAAAGTATGCTTGAATGTATTTTATTGATGATTGGTTGGATCAATTTGATTAAATATTGTTTGGAACAAATTTCCCCAAAATGCTTATGTTGGCCGAATAGTAAGGGAAGTATACCCATGAGCCGGGAAGCCAATGTTGAAGCTTGGAGCTTCAATCTTGAAGACAAGGGGCGAAATTCACTATTCACAGCAGCCCACTGCCTTGCAAAAGTGAGCAGAATTTCGAATTTTGTTGCCCAAATCGTCGCTCAAACGCTCGATCGTAAGTATTCCGCACTTCCGTCGTTGTATTCACTTATGATTCATGCTTGAGTTTTGATCTTGGAACCTATAGAAACTCCAACATGCCAACTACCCTCCCAACTACCACATGTGAAATGGGCCCAACATTTGAATTCAAAATTCAAATGGATTCTACGAATGTTTGCCGCGGCTCGGATTCGTTTAATCCGATTAAACGAATTTCCGTCGCTAAATAATTAAATCTAATTTAATTAAATGACGACGCCTCGTAAATATATTACGAATGCTGTTTACGAATTAATTCTAAATTAATTCGTTCGCTTGTATTAAAGTCCAACTTTAATTTCGTAATGAAAACCAATTCATATTAATATATCCGATATATTAATTTTAGCCCATACGAATAATTAAATAGAAAAATCAAATTTAACTATTAATTTATTCTACCGATTAATTTCAAATTAATCGCGTTCTCTCTCTCTTCCGAACACATTTAATCCCAGATTAATAATAGCTCAATTAATCCCAGATTAATTTTCTCCATCTTAATTAATCCCAGATTAATTCTCTCTTTTAATTAATCCCAGATTAATTCTAATTCGAGTCAACTGTCATCGGTGAATCTTTGGGAAGCGACCCAAGAGACCTCTGGATATATTGGCAGTAAATCCGGTTATCGGACTATCCGATTAAGTGCATACCTCGTACCACGTGCTTACAGATTTACAAGATATGGTTGGCTTCTAGCAAAGCACCGTACCTACCCAATTCTCCAGAAATATTCTTACTGGAATATACAATCTATGTCAGGCTAGTAGTATACATAGTATTGCGTATAGCGATCCAGTATCGAATGTCACGTGCTAGGCCTGAGGCTGGAATGTGTCTGCCCCGTACGAAGCACATGTCGGATGTCTGGTAACTAGTCTCTATAATCGGATGAACATGACCTAGTCATATCATCTCGATGACTGCAGTACTTAAGAGCACTAGTTCCGTATCCTACGTGACATCATCTCCACTATGACTGGAGTGATACTTCCGTCTTGACATCACACCCAATACACTACGATTCTAAATATACCCAGCAGAGGCGTACACAGAATCGGTTAAAGCCCTGGACGACCAAAACTAAAGCATACCGATTGTCGCAAGTATTAGCGGTGCAAGTCTCAGGTTAAGACCAAATACATCTACCCTGATTTCAGACTTCCATAGACACATAGTCATACTACCAATGGAATTCCGAGGGGTCTATCCAGAGCGAAGCTGTTTTCGCACCATCGGTAAACACAACCTCCTATCACACTTGCATAAGTATCCAATACTAAATATATGAGAACTATGACGTTGTGCTCCCACAACGCGCACAAGTGAAATACTAGTAGTCTATCCGCATTATCGATGTCCAGTCTCGATAATACTACGACTAGGGATATTTAATGATTAATCCTTTGATGACTGATACTGTCTCATATCATCTCAATCCAGGAACTAATCATAGAGACCTCGTATCATTTATACATCTAGGTGATCTAATCACAAATGATAAGAGCTCAATCTCTTTGTCACATAGTTAATTTGTACAACAACACCATGATCTGTACAAATAGTGACGCTATGGGTCATAACTGTCCAATAATCTCCCACTTGGCCTATAGCCAGTCACTCGAGTGTCTTACACCCGAACTATGTACGGTTCGCTCAAACTGCTGAGGAAAGGCTTTCGTTAGCGAATTTGTATGATTATCGTCTGATGCAATTCATTCGATCATCACATCGCCACGATGTATGATCCGAACGAATCAGATGAATAGTCGAAGTATATATCTGGATCGTTGATGAGACCATTAATACTTTATTCTGCGCTGTAGCATAGCTCACCTGCTAACAGAACTATATCTAATCTAATTAGATTTATCATCGACCCAAATGGCTTCTATTGCTGCCGTAGTCGCAGTAATAACCCGCATTTGTTGTTTATTCGGTAACAATATCTTGCTTGGAAGATTTCCAGTTCACTGTTTCGTTATTCAAACTGTATTGTACCGTTGTTTTTATCGGTTAGGAAACTTACAGCAGTGATCCCAGTCACTTCAAGTTCTCATTCTCCATAGTTTAAGACATCATCCTTAGTTCTCTAAGATACTAACGGATGTTCTTAATATCAATCCAGTGACTATCACTTGGATTGACCTGTTTGTGACTCTATATGCTCAAAGCGTATGAGACACCAGGTCACGTACATTTTTCAATGTACGAGTTCTCAGAGAGTGTTAACAACTTTAAATATATCCCAGTAGATATTTATTCCTAGAATAAAGGTTGTTTCTCCCAAGAATTCTACGGAGAATTTCATGAAAGCCAAGCTTTCACACCGATTGCAATATGGGAATCTCATTTCCAAGAAATGACATATCATCATTATTTAGGACAGTCACTTTCAGTGCGCTCCCACTAACCTCCTTATATACACAAGAATCATTTCTCGTTTTGAATTAAATCATAAACCATTATGATTACATCAAAATGATAATTCCAAGAACCTAATGCTTGCTTCAATCCAAACATGGATCGAATAACCTGCAACCTTGTTTGCTAGTTTTGATACGATAAAATCGTCAGGATATTGTAAACATCCTCCAAAAGGTTTCCTTTTCAGGAAAACGATTTTTCGTTCAGTTGCCATATTTCATAAATGAAACATGCAGCATCAACAAGCATTATTCAAATGGATTTAATGTGGCAACAGGTAAAAGATTTCGTTGTAATCAACATAATGTTGATAACGATAACATTCCGCTACAAACCTAGCTTAGTACGTTGGTATGCTGCCATCCACATATGTCTTCCTTGAAGACTTATATAGTACCAATAGGCACAATGCCTTATGGTACAACAACTAGTCTCTAAACATAGTTGGTATAAATGGAATCCATTTCAGACTTCATGGCACTTTGCCATAATGGGGAGTCGATACCTTGTATCACTTCCTCATATGTAGTCAGTTGTCTTCCTCAATAAGATTGACATCTTTATGAGGTGAGATCAGAAACCCTACCTCCCAGGTTGTTTTCTGATTCTCTCCGACTAACGCGGTTCTGTGTATTCGAAGATTGTGGTACAGTTTCATCCTTGATGAACTGTTTGTGTTCCATTAAAGAATCGGTGCCTGGAACAGTATTACTCTGATTTTTCATCGAGTTTTACTTCCTCCCACTTACCACTGCATTTAGGTATTCCTCTTAGGAAAAACGCATGGCGAGCAACAATTAAATTGTTCTCAAGTGAGTTGTATAAGTACTATACTTTGGTTTCCCTAGGATAACCAATAATTAGGCACTTATCCTATTTGGGTTCTAGTTTGGTATCATCCAAACGAATGCCCAACATTCCCAAATCATCAGGAATGAGAAAACCCAATTTCTTTCCTGTTCATATCTAATATGAAATCTGTCAAACAGATTTTCATGGAACCTTATTCAAAATAAGTATTGCACTGTTAATGCTTATCCTTTTGAAGGAAAATGGTAGCTCAGAGTGACTCATGATTAACCTTATCATGTCTAACAAAATTTGGTTTCTCCGTTTGGACACACCGTAGAATTGACGTGTTCCAGGAGGAGTCCTCATTGAAAGAATACTATACTATTTCAAGTATTGGAGAAACTTACTTCTTAAGTATTTTCATCATGGTCAAACCGTGATGGTTTTAATACTTTAGCCGATCTGTTCGTCTATTTCGTGTCGAAACTCTAAAAGTTTCTGATTTGTGTTCTTCAAAAGAAACAAAACCATAACGCGATGCCACATCCGTAAAGGTCACGAAATATTCATATCCACCTTTAGCCTAGCTAGACATGGGCCCACTTACGTGACTATGAACAAGGGCTAATTGATCGGTGGCACTTATACTTTTACCAAATAAAGGTGTTTTAGGCACTTTGCCCAATAAACTAGATTCGTAGACTTCATTTGAATGGAATCAAATCCGTCCTAGTATCCACTCTTCAAAAGTGTGGATATACGAGTCTTGTTTCATTGTGTCCCAGACAACACTACCACAAATAAGTCTCATCTGATCAAATCAGTTTGAGCTATTTGTTTGTCATGTTATATGTTTGAGATTTATTTATATTCAAAATATAAATACTGTTATTCACATCTAATGTGTTTATCTCAATATCATCTTTATAAAATAAAACACTTTAGTTTTCTAGAATATAAAGGTGTACTCGCAACGAGTTATACTCGATATAGAGATAATGTTTCTAGTCAAACTAGTTACATTATAACAGTCTCCTAATTTAAGTACACACCCGAAGGGTAGTTCCTAAACTTAGGTATCTGCGATAAAACAGCGACTTTCGTCCCGTTTCCGATTCACAGATTAATTCTCAATTGAAGTTAGTATCCTGCTCATAGAAGATTCTGCACATCAATGCATATTTATGTATCACACTTAGTATTTAAAATCGAATTTTAATACCAGTAGTGAACATATTTATGACAAACATATTTGAAGTCAGAGCCTTGCTCGTCTTCAATTCCTTCATGTCTGCTTTGTCCATACGGCAGTCACGCTTCAGTGATCCCATTTGCAACAGTTTAAGCATACATCTTTGGATATGTCATTTGTCTTCCTAGAAGACAGTAATGATTTTGCCTTTGCCCTTTTCTATATCCCAGAAGCCTTTGGCCAAGCCTTGGGTTTCTAGAATATCGAAGTAAGGTGTGCCTTGCGCTACTTGCCTTATTGCAAACTTTGGCTTTATCTCCTTGAGAATAGCCATTAACTCTCCAAGAGTTATTAATTGCAATTTAATACTTCTAAGATCTAAGAGTAGATTTATGAAGATCCTTCAATTTCTTCATCATACTTTAAGGATCTAATCCTTAGTTCTGATTAGGAATTAAGGAGTCTTTATGGCAAGCATAATGGATTAAACATTAAAGTTATCATCACATGAATCTTCCAAAGATCATGCTCTACTATTTGCTTAACTCCGGGCTTAGGCCTAAGATGTTATTTTATCAAATAAAGTAACTTCTTAGTTTCACAGGACTATCCTGAAATTTATTCCCAATTTGAAAATTAAAGTCGTCTAAAAACATTTTCCTTAGGATAATGTTTAACACAAATCTTTCAATTTAATCTTGATTCCTAATAGTCCAACTATTTAATCAACGATTTCAGGTACAATCTAATGTAATGATTACTATAGTCTAACTATATAACTTATTACAATTTTATTGGTTAAAATCAAATATATATTGATTACTATAATCCAATTATATAATCAATTATAAATGATCGGTAAAATTCCAAATATATTGATTACTATAATCCAATATATAAATCAACTATAAATGAATGGGTTTGAATACAGTCCAACTGTTTAATTAAAACAACAATAAATATTAGTCCAACTAATATATAATTTATTTGACGAATGATATTTGATTGAGCGCGTATGGCAAGTAACTAAACGAATATTGCAAATCTAATACTTGCCTCCCACTATTTTTTCTGTGAGCCTCTAACCCTCTGTCGAGTACTCGGGGACCATGTTTCCTAGTGGGCTAGGATCCCGTTAAATAACACACAATCTTGACTTTGGCCAACAAATTGTATGATACTTAACTAGGTAGATCTCTAAGATCAATTGGATCTCATCCAAATCCTAGATCCAGTAGGTGGACATACAAGTCCGAAACATATATCTTATATATGCCAATATATCAAATATATTACCTAACCTTTTTCCTCTGAATCAACTAAGCCTTGGCTTTGGCACAACAAACTTAATGATCCCAGTTAAGCGGAACCCATGACATGGAAAGCTTCGTAATCAATGTCGATGGACAAGAAGTGATCTTGACTTTGGCCAACAAATCACGACTTGGACAAGACACCGATATGGAACAAAACTCTCATGATTCAAACACATCCGCAATTGACAAAGGTCTTGACTTTGCCAACAAACCAATGCCAACTTTGGATCTTGAGTAAGAATCACTCAACGGAAGGAAAAACGCTTAATATGTTTTGAGGGTTTTTTGTGTGCAAATTGGCAACTAATTTATTATCTTTGTTAAGGTCTCATCATCATCACCCTTAAACATGCATTCTAAATACATAATAAAGCGCGTATAAATAAATAAATTAATAATGATATACGGATGGATATGTCACAAATTTTTCCTAGAACAAATCACTCTCTTTCTTCCTCTCCCCGGCTAGAACTATTCTAACTTCTACCCAATTACAAAATACAATAAAGAACCTCATTTTCATTGAGGGTAATAAGTGAGAAGAGAAATACAATGACAAAGGAGATAAAAGGCTGGACAACGCAGGTCCAATTTAATAAATTCTAAATTTATTACAATTTCCAAAATTGCCCTCGCCCTTTCTAATATCCATCCGATATACATTATTCATACAACACATTCATGTATTCATACAAATCATGTTATTCAATCAATCTAATCCAATTAATTAATCTTTGAATTAATGATCATCCAATGTTCAAACAAATATTTGATTTGCATGAGTCAAACTCGTTTAAGAATAAATACTCAAAGTAAGTATTCTTGAATATATTGAACTACTACACTTTAAATCCAATTTATTTGTATTCAATACTAATTCCAATTTAATTCCAAATTAAATATATACACTTACTTATAAGCCTTAAAGACTTGGATTCCAAATCCAATCTTAATGGGTCTCAAAGGCCCAATAACATCCAATGTCATTTTAATTAAAGTCCAATGGGCTTTTAATTAATTTTAAGGCATGCGCTTTGGCCATAATGGATCAAACCCAAAATTCCAAGGCCCAATAGGAATCACCCTATTGCCTACAAATTAATTTAGGCCCATTAGGCCCAATTAAATTCTTTAAAGGGTAAAGTGATATATTTGGACTTTATGGAATTGATTTTGGGCCCAATTGGATCCAATCCAAAAGACCAAAACCAAACTTAGTCAAACCAAGCCCATTAAGCCCAAATACACACTTTTAGCCCAATTCATAATTAAAGGCTTATTAACATAATTACAATATTCCAAATATCACAATTATTTTAATTAAAGTGTATTAGCCATGATTTATTAATTAAACTCAATATTTCAAAAATACCAATTAACTTAATTAATCATGCTTAATCCATCAATTCATGCTCAACACAAATTGAAGCCAAAACACATCATTTCATGCTCAACATGCTCTTGAATTTAACATAAACATTATTGACTTTGATTCTAATCTAATCAAACCAACCATCAACATTTAAACATGCATTTAAACACATCCAATGATGTTACAAAAAAAAAATTGCAGTCCACTGCACTGCCATTTCGGCCATGATAAGGGAAATTTTAAATTTTTGATCCAATCATTTATTTCAAATCTAATCATGCATAACTCTAAGTTATCATATTATAAGCATGCTCAAAGCATCAATTTCAAGAAATCATATTCAAAACATAAAAGCCCCAAATTTTAGTCTCATGAACTCTAAAATTTTCATGCTTAAAATTGGCTCTTGATACCATTGTTAGTGTTCCTAGAACATGCCAAGGATCTAATAAGCAAGAAAAGATGTTCATAAATTCATTATAAGTTGCAGAATTACTTACATTGAATGGATTTGAGCTTTTAAAATTTTGAGAAGAAGGTCTCCAAGATCCTTCTTTTGTTGATTCCAAGCTTTGAGTTGGTTTCCAAGATCCTTCCTTTGTTGATTCCAAGCTTTGAGTTGGTTGAATGAAGATCTCCAAGATCCAACCTTTGTGTTGATTCCAAGCTTTTAGTTGGTTTCCCTATCACCTTAGAAGACTTCTTGAAGTGCTAGCTAGTTTGATTTTGCAACAAAATCAAAGTGAAGAGATGGAGGAAGCTCACGCCCATGGAGGAGTTCTTAGGGTTTTTTTATGAGTCAAGTGTTGTATTACACAAGTGAAGAGAGAGAAAAGGCTTTTGGTAAAATCCTTTTTACCCTTTTCACCTAAACTAGGTGGTTGGGTAAATGGTTTTACCAAAACCATTACAAGGTGGTTGGATGGTTGGTGACTTGGCATAAATGCCAACTACCCTCCCAACTACCACATGTGAAGTGGGCCCCACATTTGAATTCAAAATTCAAATGGATTCTACGAATGTTTGCCGCGGCTCGGATTCATTTAATCCGATTAAACGAATTTCTGTCGCTAAATAATTAAATCTAATTTAATTAAATGACGACGCCTCGTAAATATATTACGAATACCGTTTACGAATAATTCTAAATTAATTCGTTCGCTCGTATTAAAGTCCAACTTTAATTTCGTAATGAAATCCAATTCATATTAATATATCTGATATATTAATTTTAGCCCATACGAATAAATTAAATAGAAAATCAAATTTTAACTTTTAAATTTATTCTACCGATTAATTCCAAATTAATCGCGTTCTCTCTCTTCCGAACACATTTAATCCCAGATTAAATAATAGCTCAATTAATCCCAGATTAATTTTCTCCATCTTAATTAATCCCAGATTAATTCTCTATCTTAATTAATCCCAGATTAATTCTAATTCGAGTCAACTGTCATCGGTGAATCTTTGGGAAGCGACCCAAGAGACCTCTGGATATGTTGGCAGTAAATCCGGTATCGGACTATCCGATTAAGTGTATACCTCGTACCACGTGCTTACGGATTTACAAGACATGGTTGGCTTCTAGCAAAGCACCGTACCTACCCAATTCTCCAAAATATTCTTACTGGAATATACAATCTATATCAGGCGTAGTATACGTAGTATTGCGTATAGCGATCCAGTATCGAATGTCACGTGCTAGGCCTGGGGCTAGAATGTGTCTGCCCCGTACGAAGCACATGTCGGATGTCTGGTAACTAGTCTCTATAATCGGATGAACATGACCTAGTCATATCATCCCGATGACTGCAGTACTTAAGAGCACTAGTTCCGTATCCTACGTGACATCATCTCCACTATGACTGGAGTGATACTTCCGTCTTGACATCACACCCAATACACTACGATTCTCAATATACCCAGCAGAGGCGTACACAGAACTGGTTAAAGCCCTGGACGACCAAAACTAAAGCATACCGGTTGTCGCAAGTATTAGCGGTGCAAGTCTCAGGTTAAGACCAAATACACCTACCCTGATTTCGGACTTCTATAGACACATAGTCATACTACCAATGGAATTCCGAGGGGTCTATCCAGAGCGAAGCTGTTTCCGCACCATCAGTAAACACAACCTCCTATCACACTTGCATAAGTATCCAATACTTAAATATATCAGAACTATGTCGTTGTGCCCACAACGCGCACAAGTGCAATACTAGTCTATTCTGCATTATTGATGTCCAGTCTTGATAATGCTACGATTAGGGATATTTAATGATTAATCCTTCGAGGAATGATACTGTCTCATATCATCTCAATCCACGAACTAATCATAGGGACCTCCTATCATTTATACATCTAGGTGATCTAATCACAAATGATAAAGCGCAATCTCCTTGTCACATAGTTAATTTGTACAACAACACCATGATCTGTACAAATAGTGACGCTATGGGTCATAACTGTCCAACATTATCGGCATGGAATTCATTTGTCGAAGGAACAGTCTCCTAAGACACCTCAGGATGTTGAGGAAATGAGACATATCCCATACGCCTCAGCAGTTGGTAGTCTTATGTATGCCATGTTATGCACGAGACCGGACATCTGTTTTGTAGTGGGAGTATTCAGTAGGTTTCAGTCAAACCCAGGATTGGATCACTGGGTGGCTGTGAAACACATTCTCAAGTATCTTAAGAGAACGAGAGATTATACACTTGTATATTCCGGTGAGGATATGATCCTTAGGGGATATACAGACTCTGATTTTCAGACAGATGTTGATTCCAAGAAATCTACATCTGGATCAGCGTTCACCCTAGGTGGTGGGGCTATTGTATGGCGGAGTATAAATAAATCTTGTATTGTTGACTCCACCATGGAGGCTGAATATGTAGCGGCTTGTGAAGCGGCTAAGGAAGTAGTCTAGCTCCGTAAATCTTCGGAGATCTGGAAGTTGTTCCAGATATGGATAGACCACTCACCCTCTATTACGATAATAGTGGAGCGGTGGAAAACTCCAAAGAACCAGAAAGCCACAAGAGGGAAAGCATATAGAGAGGAAATATCATCTCATCAGGGAGATAGTGCAAAGAGGAGACGTTACCGTCACAAAGATTACATCCGCAGAGAACCTTGTTGATCCGTTCACAAAGACCTTGCCGGCTAAAGCTTTTGAAGGTCACCTAGATGGTCTAGGATTACGTGACATGTCCCATTTTCTCTAGTGCAAGTGGGGGATTGTTGGGATGTATGCCGTAGAGCTACATGTGATGTAAACAGTTTCATGTGTTTTGAATTAAAACGATGCATTATTCATTTATCAAATTGTTTGTTTATTTTTCGCATATTATATATCTTCGTAAATACCGTAGATTACTTATGTACCTTCAGACTTAGTGTATGAGTGTCATACACCAGAGGATTTAAGTCTGAAGTTAGTAATCTTAAATAGTCCATAGAGAGCAAACAAAGCGGGTACTTTGTTTGTGGTTTATCTATACCTGCGGTCCATTCTATATTTGTATGGCGATCTTAATCCGGATAGTCCATGTAGAGACATGAGAATGGAGACACATTGTATGATGCGATCATATAGGACTGGACCTAGATAGAAATGACATTCTTATAATATCCGTTAAGCAAAGAAAGTCATTTCAATCTACTTGATGGTCATATATGGATTAATCTTAATCCTGAGTGTACTACGAACTCCTGCATGGCAGGCTGTGTCCTTTGATTTACAAAGGTGAGGTTGGTGTAGCAGTCCCGACCAATAGCTACGTACTTTAGGGGCACAGATTATTTTGTAGCTGGGAACGTTTTACATAGATATGGAGTTCACTCATTTTTGCGAGAAGTAGATGAATATCTTTCTTAAGGGTTGATTCGGTACTTGAACGATTTAAGCGCTCAAGTCTTTCTATTACGAACAGAAAGATTAATATTCATAATAGTTATGAATAAATCGTTCATTAGAAATCAATGGTACATAAGGTAAAAATAATTAGAGGGGTATAAACGGACATTATGACCCGGCTCTAATTACAAGATACTCGTGAAGGATCAATTCGTATATAATGACTATATCGATGGACAACGACTTAGTTCGACTTAATATTTCATCTGCGGCAATGAGAGTGCAACTTCGGGTTTTTAATGGAATAACCCGGAGTTAATAATTCGGAATATCTAATTAAGAGCTTAATTAATATTTGAGATTATTGGAGCTCGGAACCGTGGGTCTATTTGGTCCCCGTGCTAGCTCGATTTACTATAGCGGATTTAATATAATTGGATAGTCTAATTATATACTCACAAAAGAATAAATATTATTAATATGATTAATAATATTAATTATGTCACACTTGAAACTATACATTAAAAGTTAATGTATGGTATTAATAATTATATGATAATTATTAAATATAAAATATTGAATTATATATGATATAATTTAATAAGGCTAAGATTGTAATTTCTATATATATGGGTTTTGGAAACCCTTGATTTAATTTTGGAAGTAATGACTTTCAAAATATTAATCATATATTTAATTTGTAACATATATTGACTTTATGGAAAGTAAATAATATTGTTACAAAATTAATGAAGAAATAAAGGGCATTGCCGAATTCCTTGATGTATAAGGAATATGATTTGTTTATTTTGGAAACAAAATTTAATCAAAAATCCTAGCCTTGGCCGAATTCCTTGGTGTATAAGGAATATGATTTGTTTATTTTGGAAACAAAATTTAATCCAAAATCCTAGCCTTGGCCGAATTCTACCTTAGGGAGGGGATTGGTTGTTTTGTTTGAGTGAAACAAAATGACCTAAGTATAAAAGGAAAACTTGTTTTTCTTTTGAGTAGTGCTCTCATTCCAAACCCTGTCCACCTTCTTCTTCTTCACAATTCTCTCAAAAGTTGAGAACAATTTCGAAGAACAAGAATAAGAAAAATATTAAAGTGTGTGATTAAATCTCTAAAACGTTTAGGGATTTTTTTTTTTTGTAGCCCACACTACTTTCTGTTGGTAACGATTTATAGCTCGGAAGATCTTGGGGTGTTGACCAAATCATCTTCTCATTCATTCTTGTAAGTCACGACATTGAGGAATAATAATACCTCATTGCCGCACTTCACTTGTTACAATCGGGGCTCGGTTTTTTGATTTATTTTAATTCGGGTTTTGGGAAACACCTTTGGGGACTTTTTGGGGCTGAGTTAGGATTTTTTTGTAGTGGAAAAATCAGACCTAAAATGCTACAACAGCAGGTCACGCAAATCAGGGGTTGGTTTGGGTGCAGTTCGCGTGTGTAACGTGTGTAAAATAGTCCAATAATTCACTGCAGTTCGGGGGCTGTTCGGGGACTGTTTCACGCGCATTTCGATGCTGAGATCTTGTCCGAAACAGAAGCAAAACTTTAGTATAAGTGCTGGTTCCATTCGGCTTTAAGGAAGGGAAGACAGAAAAATTTTTCAAGGTCTATCCGTGTGCCTAATCGCTTCCGCTGCGCGAGGAAAGCGTTTCCTACACCTACATGCTAAGAGTTTCCATGAATTTGCAAATCTGATCCAACTTGGCATTCAATACTGTGTTGGCTCCTACTTCGGGGATTCCTACTATTCGTTGAATCATGCTCATTTCTATTGGCCACAAGGAATTATTGTTGGCCATTTCTTCAATTAAGTCTCAGGCCTGATCTTCTCATTTTTCCATTAAAGCTCCTCTAGCAGCAGCATATATAGTGGTTCTCATTAGTCCAGAAAGTCCATTGTAGAAGGTTTGGACTTGTAGGCACTTTGCAATCTTATGGTGAGGACATTTTTTGAGCAATTCCTTGTTCATTTCCCAAACTTCACAGAGGGATTCTGAGTCATGTTACACAAAGGATGTAATGTCGTTCCTCAACTTTGCTGTTCTAGCTGGGGGAAAATATTTTGCAAGGAATTTAGTGGCAAGAGTGTTCCATGTTGAGATGGAACCTGCTGGTAGTGAATGTAGCCAAACCTTAGCTCTGTCTTTCAAGGAATATGGGAACACACGCAGTCCCATTGCTTCTATGCCACTCGGTTGTAATTGAATGTACCGCAAACTTCCAGGAAGTTGCTGATGTAGGCATTAGGATGATCTTCAGTTGCACTTCCCCCAAACTGAACTGATTCATGTATCATCTGAATGCATATTTTGATGTCACACGCAACATTTACTGGTAATGGAGGAAGTACAATGCATGATTGAAAGCTGTCAGTCAACCACCAGAATAGTTCTGTCTCGAATGGGAATAAGTGGTGCAACCTCCAAAGGTTCATGTTCGTGATTGTTCATGTTGATCAGTGCTTATTAGCCTACTCGTCTTTCCATTCTCAACTGTCTGATTGTTCGTTCAATTTTTTGTGTCAAGCGGACGGATTTCAAAGCTTCTTCTCTTTCTCAATAGTGTCTGAGAACCTGAAACACAAGAAAAATAAAAAAATAAGTAAAAACAAATTAGACACAAGTAAAGGTATCTAACCCAAAATTAATAGTAAAAGATAAATAAGTCCCCGAGCAACGGTGCCAACAACTTGATCGGGTGAATTCACACACGTTACGCAAGTGCACGTATCGCTCAAGTAGTATAAAATATATCGGTCCCACCAGGACTTAATACTTAAGCTATCGATTTATGAAGCTAATGTCTACTAGTATCTAATTGATTGATTGTTGGTTGGATGGTGATTTTTATATCGGAAAACAAGTAATTAAAACAGTGTGAATGTAAATTAAAGGAAAAATCAATATTATAAAATTATTTAGGGTTGTGAATCCTTCCAATATCTTTTAAAGATGAAGTGATTATCTCATGTGTGTGCAATATATCAGTTTATTACCTGGAATACGAAATATGCAAAAGCCTCTTCCGATGGTCAGATGCAAGCACCCAAAGTAACCCAATTAACTATATTCCTATATTCATTAAGAAACTCTGAATTCATCAAGTTTAAGTTCCAAATTATAGCTACCCCCCGCCCAATAGGTATATTCATATCCTATAAGGAAATCTACCTAAGAGACGTTTACCCTAAGGTGAGATCGTGAGCTTTTGAGTCTAAGGCTAAACCTAAAATATCTTTTCCAAGTTCATTTTAAGTTTACCAAATCAATCTTATTAATGGCCAGTTAACAAGAAGCATTAAGACTAAGACTCAATAAATAAACCAATATATTACCCCAGGCATAAAATAACCAACTTATAACCGGTGATATTGGAATTCATGACAACCCTAGATAAGGTATTTAGTTACAACCCATAACTATTAAGAACTTAAATAAAGAAAATGAGATAAATAAACTTGAATATTAAAAAGTAAAATAAACAATGAAATAAAATGATGGGGGTTAGATGATCCATTTTTATTACTTCTAATGTAGAAATCTCCCTTATTATAATATATAAATTTGCATGACATTACCAACCGACCATATAGGCGGTATCCTGATTAAGTCAGATTTTTAATTAATTCCAACCGACCATAAAAGCAGTATCCAATTAAGTCAGGTTAAAATCAATTTAATTAAGCCCAACCGACCATAAAGGCGGTATCCATTAAGTCAGATTTTAAGATAGTTTATATATTATAACTAAGGGAGATTAATCTAAATTATAATAATAAAAGCTTTACCTTTCACCCTAGCAGAGGAAAGTTACCTACTTATACTTTAAAGTAAAATAAAGAAAGATCTATTGCTTAAAATAAAAATTAAATACAAGAAAGCTGTAAATAAACAAACAAGATACTATCTTCTTAGTATTCTTAAGGAAATCCCAAGAAGAAAGTATGAATTTTTCAAATGAATTCGGCCTCAATTTATAGGTAAATTTTGGCTCTATGCGTCACGACACGTGAAGCTTACGTATCGTGACGCGCCGTTGATTCTTGACACGTGTACGCGGCTTTGACGAGATGATGACACATGGCTGTCAGTATAATTATTGGCTTGGCGTCGCGACACATGAAGGTTTGGCGTCGCAACGTTGATGTCATTACTGATGCAAGGTGTCAGCAGGCTGAATTATTATGCTGACGTTATGATGACGCGTGTCGGTAGAATAGTAGTTGTGGCGCGTCGCGATGCGTGAAATTACATTCTTGCCCTTTTGTCTGTTTTTCACCGTTTTAGCCCTGAATTGATTCTATTGAGTCCTGAAATCTTATTTATCTACCAAATAACACAAAACACATCAAAATATTCACAAAACTCGAGAAACTATAGAATATATTAAGTAAAATGGGTGGTAAATATTGATATATTTTTCGCTCATCAGACACTGATCCAGATGTTGAATTCTTAGAATCGACATTTGTCTGAAAATCATAGTCAGTATTTCCCTTGAGGATTATATTCTCACCATAATATACAAGCATATAATTTCTCGTTCTCTTTAGATAATTGAGAATATATTTCACAGCCACCTAATGATCCAATCCTGGGTTGGACTGAAACT
>SKCR01035008.1:0-17325 GCA_019454045.1 Zanthoxylum bungeanum
CAGCGTTGCGACGCTGAAAATGCACTAGCGTCGCGACACTAGCAATAGTTTCTGGAGTCCACGCGTACGTTGACCACGCAGCTGTCGGCACAATAATTGGTGACATGTGTCACGCTCTGGTTGGCTGGCGATGCGGTCCAATGAAATCGTGCCACGTGTAATCTTGTGATTGGGTGTAAATTCGGTCTAATAGAATGGTGACACGTGGCATGCTCTGATTCATTGATTATTCGGTCCAAGAGAGAGGCCACACGTGGCATGTGGTTTGGGTGGTCCAATGAGGTGATGACACGTGGCATGCGGCGCATGTTAGCAAGGACAGCGCACGTTAGCAAGATCTGGCGCACGTTAGCAAGTCCAACCTATCAGATTTTGACACGTGGCAGACGACGCATGTTAGCACATTCGGCGCAGCCTGGGTGTCGCGACGCACAAGGCTTCAGCGTCGCGACGCGCAAAAGACCAAAATATTCCTTCAGTGCTTTCCAAACTTTATTTATCTGCAAAATAACAACAAAACACATCAAAACGTTCATAAAACTCGAGAAACAATACAAAACATTAGGCTAAATGAGTGGGAATAAGTGATGTAATTACCACTCATCAACATAAAACTTCATTGGCATATTGTATTCATGGAAACACAAGCACACACTAACCACACAAGCACACATAAAGGCGAATCAAATAATGGCGAACATGTGATTTCATAGACATATCATAAACAAATAGCCATTACATGTCCATGCACAAATAAAAGAGTCAACTAAGTACATAATGCAAAAAGACACTTAAGGATGCAATTAGGCATTAAAGTAAGCATGTTATGACGTGGTGCAAAAGAAGATAACCAATATGGACACAAACACACATGTGAGCACTTTTCCAAGTGGTACGTGGAATTGTATCCCAAGTACAGACCGCATTACCGTCCATTCAGAATCGGCTACGGAATTTATGTCTGGGTTTCCATCCGATACTACAAGAAATAATACTCAAATGCTATCATAACATGGATATATGAATTATACTACGTTAAGCCAAGACTAAGGTAAATGATGCCATCAATAGATGAAAGACACGACAAATATCGTGGTAAAGGTAGCCTTTTAGGCTTTTCTTCCCCCAAATGGAGAACCTTTAATCCAACACAATAAGCCCATGCGCCTTTCATTACAATGCGTACAAAGACAATGCTAACTATATGAAACTTCGTATACCTGATTGAACACATCTTACATTCAAACGAATATACATCAACCAGCGCGGCAAAGCATCGTGGTAAAGGATTTTAACCCCTCCAAATAGGGGACCTTTAATCCGACTTACTAAGCCCATGTGCTCGATCGCATCATGCATAAACAAGTAACATGCAGAATTCAAATAACGAATAATAATAAAAATCAAAGCAACATAAAACAAAAGAAGGTGCCGTTTACTCAAGCGGTACGTGGAGTTGTATCCCGAGTACAGATCATACTATCGTCCATTCGGAATCGGCTATGAAATTTATGTCCGAGTTTCCATCCGATATACAGCGAGAGTTGACACATCTTTCATTTTATTCCAAGGCCACAACATACAATATTTCTTAATACATGCACATTTATCTACTCAAGGGCCACAACATGCATTTCAACATAACAATCATGCGAACAATACTCAATAAATATTAAAATACAACTAAAAACAGATGTGAAAAATACCCTCAGGTCTAACCTTTTATGTCAACTTTTGAACTCGCGTTTCACGGCCGTTGGAAGGGCTATCACACCGCAACTTTTCTGGTTCACTGGTTTGCGTTTTACCTCGCTGTTTCGCTGCTCAAGCTACTATTTTCACCTCTGTTTTGCTGCTGTTTTGCTGCCGTTTTGCCGCCGTATTGCTGCCATGTTTTGGTCACTATTTTGGGTGTTTTAGGCTACAATTTCGGGACAGTTTTGAGGGTAATTCGGGGACTGTTTCAGGGGTATTTTTGGTCTTTACAGGGGCTGTCTCAAGGGCTGTTTTAGGGGTTTATTGTTTGCTTACTTGATCACAGGTTGGTGAGGGTTATTATTTTTGAGCAGTCTCGGCATTTGGGTTTATATACCTATTCGTTGTTCATGCGCTGAAGCTGTGAGTGGCAGTGACGTGTGGGGGGTTTGTCTCTCGGCTGGCTGCTATTTTTTTGGAACTTGTGGGGCTAGGTTTCAGCGTGCAGGTTAACGTGAAAGTGCGCTTCGTGCGTTGGGTTGTAAGGACGTGTGAATGTGTTGAGTAGGGGGCTAGGTGGCGAGAGATTTTTATTGAGGCTGGTGAGGGTTGTGGCGTGATTAATCAGGTAAAGGCTGCGTGGAGGTCTGATGGATGAGTGTTGCTTGTGTTTAGGGCTGTTACGTGAAGGGGGCTAGGGTTTGTCTATTTGAAGAGAGGATTTTAGGGTTCCATTGTCTTATTTCTTTGTTTGTGCCGTGAGAGAGGAGGCTTAGTTGGGAGTGAAGTTGCTGTGTGTTGAAGGGTTTCGCATATGGCATATTCACGAAGGTGCAGCGTGAGGGCAAAGGGGCTGCTGAGATTTGAGGCTTATGGCTTACGTGAGTGCTTGTGTGCATGACTAAACTGGAGGTAGATAGCAATGTGTTCGTGAGTGGGCTGATTGATGGTGTATATGTGCGTGAAGGTGGTATGAATGAAGTTGGCTTATGGTGCGGCAGTTTGCTGTGTATGGTCAGGGGGCTGCCGAGTGTGTTGTATGTGGAGATAGTAGGGTTTCTATTTGTTTTAGTTGGCTTTTTTGCCGTGAAGGTGAAGTGTTGTCCTAGGGTTGATTTAGTGTGTGTTTTATAGTTGTCAATTAGGGTTTGCATGGATAGGGATTTGTAATATCTAATTAGTGTCACAGAAGGAAAATATATATTTGATTGGGGGACAAATTTTGGTAAATTAGGAAGGTTGAATATTTGATTTGTGTTGATTAGGCATACAATATTTTTAGTTAGGAATAATATATTTTTAATTAGGAATCATATTTGTTGATTGATTTTAATTAGGCATGCAATCTCTTTAATTTTGGTGAGTATTTTTATTATTTTGGTAGGTGATTATTTAGATTTGATTTGTTTTATTTAATTGGTAAATGGTTTAATTAATTATTTTATTTAATTTGAAATATTATTTAATTAATATTTTATTTAATTGGGTTGTATTTTGAGGGCCTTGGGCGTGTGGGCTAGGTGTTGTGTTGGTTTGGTGAGTGGGTTTGGGCCAAGGTTAAATGGTTCTGGGTTTTTTAGGCTAAAGGTGCTTTAAAACAGAGGTCCAACGAGTGAGCCTGGAGCTAAACAAGCGAATAAACTTTAACGAAATACCGATTCCCTTCCGACAACCGTTTCCCGCAACTTCCTCGACTAAAACGGTAGTGTCTCCAAATGAGACTCATCATAGGGACTCACATACAAAAATGCAGTGCCTACAGTCGCCCCCACTTTGATGGGACTTGTGTAATGTGTAACAGTGACAATCCTATCAAAGTTATGCAATGCATTTTCACTTACCTGGCTCGCCAGCTGCCACTTGACTTACCATGTGTTGAGTTGAGTTGATTTGGTGGTGAGGTGCTGCGATCCCTAGTTCATTCCCGAACCGTGCTCCATTTTTAGAGCTCAATTTTCGGCATCTTTTGTGTGTGTGCTCCATTTTTGAGCGCCATTTCTGGCATTTGCTGTGTATGCTCCATTTTGGAACGCCATTTTCGGCTTTTGCTGTGTGTGCTCCATTTTGGAACGCCATTTCCGGAATTTGCTGTGTGTGCTCCATTTTGGAACGCCATTTTCGGCCTTTGCTGTGTGTGCTCTAATTTGGAACGCCATTTTCGGCATTTGCTGTGTGTGCTCCACTTTGGAACGCCATTTTCGGCCTTTGCTGTGTGTGCTCCATTTTGGAATGCCATTTTCAGCATCTGTTGTGGGTGCTCCATTTTGGAGTGCCATTTTCGGCGTCTGCTATGTGTGCTCCATTTTGGGGCGCCATTTTCGGCATCTGTTGTGGTAGCGGTCCATTTTCGAACCGTGTTGTGCGAGAATATGGCTCATTTTTGAACCGTTATTTGATGAGATGGTCTTTGCCGCTACAAACCTGCAAACACAAAACAAACATTGCATGTATGTGATATGTATGCATGGATATGTATCATATTCCGATGGGTTAGGCCTTCCTTGGTCCATTTCCGAACCGTGCTCCATTTTTGGATTGCCACTTTCGGCGAGATGTGATAGTAGTCCATTTTCGAACCATGCTCCACTTTCGGAGTGCCATACTCGGCCAAACTGATGCTGATGTGGGCTCGCCTCTGGGACTCGTCCCTAAACTGAAACTGATGTGGGCCTCGGCCCTGGGACTCATCCCCAAAACTGAAACTGATGTGGGCCTCAGCCCCTAAACTGATGTTGATACTGATGTGGGCCTCGCCCAAAGCTGATATTGATGTGGGCATCGGCCCTAAACTGATGCTGATGTGGGCCTCGCCTCAAGCTGATACTGATGTGGACCTCGCCCCCAGACTAATACTGATATGGGCCTCACCCCAAACTGATACTGATGTGGGCCTCGCCCCAAACTGATACTGATATGGGCCTCGCCCCCAGCTGATACTTATGTGGGCCCCGCCCCCAACTGATACTGATATGGGCCTCGCCCCCAGACTGATACTAATATGGGCCTCACCCCAACTGATACTGATGTGGGCCTCGGCCCCAACTGATACTGATATGGGCCTCGCCCCCCAGACTGATACTGATATGGGCCCCGCCCCAAACTGATACTGATATGGGCCTCGCCCCCAGCTGATACTGATGTGGGCCCTGCCCCAAACTGATACTGATATGGGCCTCGACCCCCAGACTGATTCTGATATGGGCCTCGCCCCAAACTGATACTGAAACTGATGTGGGCCTCGCCCCCAGAGTGCCATACCCAAAACTCAAACTCAAATGGGCCTCAACCTTGGGATTATTACCCAAATCCGATACTGTGCTTTTTACCGTTTATGATTAACTTGTTCTTTGCCGCTTTCTTTTTTTTCCCTTTGAAACCTGTGAATACAAAGAAAACAAAACGCAAAAAGAATGCAAGTGCGTTACGTGTATGCATGGATGAATTTCCTATCCTGTTGGGTTAGGTCTTCTGCCAATTCCCTTGGTGACTGCTTCATTGGCATATTGTATTCATGGAAACACAAGCACACACTAACCACACAAGCACACATAAAGGGGAATCAAATAATGGCGAACATGTGATTTCATAGACATATCATAAACAAATAGCCATTACATGTCCATTCACAAATAAAAGAGTCAACTAAGTACATAATGCAAAAAGACACTTAAGGATGCAATTAGGCATTAAAGTAAGCATGTTATGACATGGTGCAAAAGAAGATAACCAATATGGACACAAACACACATGTGAGCACTTTTCCAAGTGGTACGTGGAATTGTATCCCAAGTACAGACCGCATTACCGTCCATTTAGAATCGGCTACGGAATTTATGTTTGGGTTTCCATCCGATATACTACAAGAAATAATACTCAAATGCTATCATAACATGGATATATGAATTATACTACGTTAAGCCAAGACTAAGGTAAATGATGCAATCAATAGATGAAAGACACGACAAATATCGTGGTAAAGGTAGCCTTTTAGGCTTTTCTTCCCCCAAATGGAGAACCTTTTAATCCAACACAATAAGCCAATGCGCCTTTCATTACAATGCGTACAAAGACAATGATAACTATATGAAACTTCGTATACCCGATTGAACACATCTTACATTCAAACGAATATACATCAACCGGCGCGGCAAAGCATCGTGGTAAAGTATTTTAACCCCTCCAAATAGGGGACCTTTAATCCGACTTACTAAGTCCATGCGCTCGATCACATCATGCATACAAAGAATAAAGACAATAATATCAAACTTTGTATGCCCGATTAGACATATCTTACATCCAACCGAACACACATCAACCGGTGCGGCAAAGCATCGTGGTAAAGGATTTTAACCCCTCCAAATAGGGGACCTTTAATCTGACTTACTAAGCCCATGCGCTCGATCGCATCATGCATAAACAAGTAACATGCAGAATTCAAATAACGAATAATAAATAAATCAAAGCAACATAAAACAAAAGAATGTGCCGTTTACTCAAGCGGTACGTGGAGTTGTATCCCGAGTACAGATCATACTACCGTCCATTCGGAATCGGCTATGAAATTTATGTCCGGGTTTCCATCCGATATACCGCGAGAGTTGACACATCTTTCATTTTATTCCAAGGCCACAACATACAATATTTCGTAATACATGCATATTTATCTACTCAAGGGCCACAACATGCATTTCAACATAACAATCATGCGAACAATACTCAATAAATAATAAAATAAAACTAAAAACGGATGTGAAAAATACCCTCAGGTCTAACCTTTTATGTCAACTTTCGAACTCGCGTTTCACGGCCGTCGGAAGGGCTATCACACCACAACTTTTTTGGTTCACTGGTTTGCGTTTTACCTCACTGTTTCGCTGCTCAAGCTACTGTTTTGACCTCCGTTTTGCTGCTATTTTGCTGCCGTTTTGCCGCCGTATTGCTGCCCTGTTTTGGTCACTGTTTTAGGTGTTTTAGGCTACAGTTTCGGGACAGTTTTGAGGGTAATTCGGGGACAATTTCACGGGTATTTTGGTCTTTACAGGGGCTGTCTCAGGGGTTTATTGTTTGCTTACTTGATCACAGGTTGGTGAGGGTTATTATTTTTGAGCAGTCTCGGCATTTTGGTTTATATACCTATTTGTTGTTCATGCGCTGAAGCTGTGAGTGGCAGTGACGTGTGGGGGGTTTGTCTATTGGCTGGCTGTTATTTTTTTGGTACTTGTGGGTGTGGGACACAGAAACTGGACGACGCATGTTGTCCCGGGCTCGCGGCCCGGTCGGGAGTACGGAGTAGCCACGGGGGACTAAACCGGAGAATAATGGAGTCGCCACCCGGTGTGAACCGGGAAAATGAGATTTAAGGCCGCACTCACCCCTCGCAAGGGAAGACCTCAAATCATTGGGTTCGGAATGGTCCCTTACTCATGCCACTTGTAATGAAAGGATTTATGTAATAATTTAATCAGGTTTAAGTAACACTTGTTTCTAAGAGTATCATGCTTCTAAATTCACATGTACAAAATAAAACTTACACCTAAACTTACATATATTTCACATCTAAGATTGCATGCTTGAAAGTACATAAAAGGAGCGACGAACATACAACTTCATTGGCATATTATATTCAAGAAAACACAAGAACACATACTAACCACACAAGCACACATGTGAGCACATTCCCAAGTGGTACGTGGAATTGTATCCCAAGTGCAGACCGTACTACCGTCCATTCGGAATCGGCTACGGAATTTATGTCTGGGTTTCCATCCGATATACCATAAGAAATAATACTCAAATGTTATCATGACATAGGTATATGAAGTGTAATACGTTATTCACATTGTACTCATACATGTGGGGAATACAGATGAATGACACCTACACAATCTTGCATAATACAGAGGGGTAATCAGGTTCATCATACGAAGGAATAGCTACTAGGGACAATTATGTACGAAATCTGACGAAAATAACTCAGTTCAGTGGGCGCGCGTTCGAGAACGTGTTCGAACGGAGCCTGACCTGATGCATGAAACACTAAGAAGATGCGTGCACATTCGTGTAGCGTTTGATAATGCGTTCGAACGGTAAACAGAAGGTTCGCATTCGTATAGCATTCGAGAACGCGTTCGAACAGAACCAGACCTGATGCATGATGAAACTAAGAAAGTGTGTGCGCGTTCGCGTAGCGTGTAAACGCGTTCGAACGGTAAACAGAAGGTTCGTGTTCGTATGACGTTCGAGAACACGTTCGAACGGAACTAGACCTGATGCATGATGAAACTAAGAAAGTGCATGCGCGTTCGCGTAGCGTTATAACACGTTTGAACGGTAAATAGAAGGTTCGCGTTCGTATAGCGTTCGAGAACGCGTTCGAACGGAACCAGACCTGATGCATGCAATACATTCATAGGCAAACAAATCCACAATGTGGGACCTCACGTATCCGATTGAACTCATCTCACACCCAACCGGATATACACCAACCGGCGCGGCGAAGCATCGTGGTAAGGATTTTAACCCCTCCAAATAGGGGACCTTTCATCGCACTTACTAAGCCCATGCGCTCGATTGAATCATGCATACAAAGAATAAAGAAACAATAATACCAAACTTAGTATGCCCGATTGAATGTATCTCGCATTCAACCGAACACACATCAACCGGCGCGGCAAAGCATCGTGGTAAAGGGTTTTAACCCCTTCAAATAGGGGACCTTTCATCGCACTTACTAAGCTCATGCGCTCGATTGAATCATGCATACAAGAATAAGAAACAATAATACCAAACTTAGTATGCCCGATTGAACGTATCTTGCATTCAACCGAACACACATCAACCGGCGCGGCAAAGCATCGTGGTAAAGGTTTTAACTCCTTTAAATAGGGACCTTTCATCGCACTTACTAAGCCCATGTGCTCGATTGAATCATGCATAAATAAGCAACATGCAGAATTCATGTGACGAAAAATAAATAAATCAAAGCAACACAACACAAAAGAGGGTGCCGTTTACTCAAGCGGTACGTGGAGTTGTATCCCGAGTACAGATCATACTACCGTCCATTCGGATCGGCTATGAAATTTATGTCCGGGTTTCCATCCGATATACCGCGAGAGTTGACACATCTCTCATTTTATTCCAAAGCCACAATATACAACATCTCATAATTCATGCATATTATCTACTCAAGGGCCACAACATACATTTCAACATAACAATCATGCAAGCAATACTCAAAAATAATACAAATAAAACAGAAAACGAGTGTGGAAAATACCCTCAGGTCTAACCTTTTTGCCAACTTTCAGGCTTGCGTTTCACGGACGTCGGAAGGGTAAGGCTCCTCAACTTCTCCGGTTCACTAGTTTAGCGTCCTAGCTCACTGTTTTACTGTTTTGCTTGATGTTCGGTCTCCGTTCTGCTGTGTTCGGCCTCTGTTTTGCTGCTCACTGTTCAGGTCACTTGTTTTGAAATTTCAACGGACTGTTCGAGTGTTTTTATGGGTTTTTAGTGTAGTCTTTTGTGATTATTTTAAGGATTATGAATGCAGTTTTTATGTTACTGTTTTGAGGATTTGGCTGCTGTTTTGGGGGTGTATTTTCGGTGATGTGTGGGGAGTTTATGGAGGTGGTTTTCAGTGGTGGTTAGGGGCTGTATTGGTGGTTGTAATGGCTGTTAAGATTCGGAAATGGAGGGGATGGAGGATAGTGGTTTTCTCGGCAAAAGAATGAGAGATGAAGAGAAGAGTTTCGTTTGTTCTTCTTGCTATTGCCGTGAGTGGCTAGGGTTCTTGGTGTTGTGATTTTCGTGTAAGTCTTGTGTATGAGCTAGGGGAGTGCATGTCTTGGTTAGGGGTTGTTTATATAGAGAATGGCTAGGGCTTCACCTTGTCTCACAAGGAAGGGATTTGATTTGTGTTCAGCAAGGAAAGTCAAAGATTGAGGGGGGACAAATTTGGTTTAGATTAGGAATACAATATCTTAAATTTTTTATAATTGATTTTAATTAGGCATGACATCTTTTAAATTTAGTATGTGATTTGTTTAGTTAGGAAGTTAATATATTTGATTTGTCTTAATTAGGTATGATTATATTATGCTTTATTTAATTGGTAAATGGTTTAAATATTTTATTTAATTCAAATACATTATTAATATTTACCTTAATATTTAATTTAATATTTAATTTAATTTCCCATGTGTGTTTTAAATGTGTTTTATTAATTGGGATTGTGTTTTATAGGCTTTGGGGGCTAATTGGGCTGGGGTGCGAGGCTAGCAGCAAAACCAGAAATACGACGCCGTTTGAACGCCCATTCGAACGCTACACGAACGTCCGCAATCTGCCTGACGTTCGAACGAAGTAACGAACGCAGCACTAACGAAGACAGTGAACTTACGAAATGAATCTGATGACGTATTATTCTGAATTTCCCCTTCCGACCTCCATTTCCTGCAATATCCTTAGCTAAAAAGGTTAGTGCCTCCAACTGAGACTCATCATCGGGTTTCACATGCGAAAATGCAATGCCTACAGTGGGGTTAGGTTTCAGCGTGCAGGTTAACGTGAAGGTGCGCTTCGTGCGTTGGGTTGTAAGGACGTGTGAAGGTGTTGAGTGGGGGGCTAGGTGGCGAGAGATTTTTGTTGAGGCTGGTGAGGGTTGTGGCGTGATTAATCAGGTGAAGGCTGCGTGGAGGTCTGATGGATGAGTGTTGCTTATGTTTAGGGCTGTTACGTGAAGGGGGCTAGGGTTTGTCTATTTGAAGAGAGGATTTTAGGGTTCCATTGTCTTATTTCTTTATTTGTGCCGTGAGAGAGGAGGCTTAGTTGGGAGTGAAGTTGCTGTGTGTTGAAGGGTTTCGCATATGGCTGATTCACGAAGGTGCAGCGTGAGGGCAAAGGGGCTGCTGAGATGTGAGGCTTCTGGCTTACGTGAGTGCTTGTGTGCGTGACTAAACTGGAGGTAGATAGCAATGTGTCGTGAGTGGGCTGATTGATGGTGTATATGTGCGTGAAGGTGGTATGAATGAAGTTGGCTTATGGTGCGGAAGTTTGCTGTGTATGGTCAGGGGGCTGCCGAGTGTTGTATATGGAGAGAGTAGGGTTTCTATTTGTTTTAGTTGGCTTTTTTGCCGTGAAGGTGAAGTGTTGTCCTAGGGTTGATTTAGTGTGTGTTTTATAGTTGTCAATTAGGGTTTGCATGGATAGGGATTTTTAATATCTAATTAGTGTCACAAAAGGAAAATATATATTGATTGGGGGACAAATTGGTGAATTAGGAAGGTTGAATATTGATTTGTATTGATTAGGCATACAATATTCAAGTTAGGAATAATATATTTTTAATTAGGAATAATATTTGTTGATTGATTTTAATTAGGCATGCAATTTCTTTAATTTGGGTGAGTATTTATTATTTTGGTAGGTGATTATTTAGATTTGATTTGTTTTTATTTAATTGGTAAATGGTTTAATTAATTATTTTATTAATTGGAATATTATTTAATTAATATTTTATTTAATTGGGTTGTATTTTGAGGGCCTTGGGCGTGTGGGCCAAGTGTGGTGGGCTAGGTGTTGTGTTGGTTTGGTGAGTGGGTTTGGGCCAAGGTTAAATGGTTCTGGGTTTTTTAGGCTAAAGGTGCTTTAAAACGGAGTTCCAACGCGTGTGCCTGGAGCTAAACAAGCGAATAAACATTAACGAAATACTGATTCCCTTCCCGACAACCGTTTCCCGCAACCTCCTCGACTAAAAAGGTAGTGTCTCCAAATGAGACTCATCATAGGGACTCACATGCCAAAAATGCAGTGCCTACACTCACATCTTATTATTCTACTTTGAAATGGTTGAATAGATGTTGTGTTATTCTCTCTGACATCCACTGATAGTTGTTGGGCTGGACAACAGGCTTAGAAACCATACGGTGTCTCCCTGATGTGGGGTGTATCTTCACCTCTTAAAGCTCTTAATGCTTGCATCGACCAATAAGGATCCATTTCAACCACCTGAAAATAAAAAAATTAAAAAAGAAAAGATAAAATCAAAATAAAGAAAATTAGATACAAGTAAAATATATAACTTCAAAATTAATAACGCAAGAAAATAAGTCCCTGACAACGGCCCAAAAACTTGATCGAGTGAAATCACACACGTAACGCAAGTGCACATATCGCTCACGTAGTATAACAGTTTCTACCCCACGAGGACTTAATTTTATGTTGTTATTAATTATTGAAATTAGTTATTTACAGGTATCTAATCGAGGTTGGAAGGAATGTTCGTTGGTGAAGTTTTAGGGTTGGTGCTCGGAGTGCCAATCCGAATCATATTATGTCCGATTCATAAATACGAGCGATTCAATTTTCCATAATATTACTAATTAAAGGTAGCACCCTTGTCTTTCATACACTTATTCGATCTAATTACAATTAGATATCTGATTACGATTAAATCGAAATTGAATCTGATTCAATGATACGTGAATATTATACAAAGACCCTAATATTTACAATATAGTGTGCAGTTACAACGTAGTTTGTAATTGACAGTGGAAAGCGCATTATTAGCTGTATATCCTTAAATAAAGTTCATGGTCAAGATTTAATAATACGGGCGGTTAGTAAATCTGCTGAGACCAGTACATGTCGTATATCGTGACTTGGTCCGACGGTCTATCCCAGTGAACCATGAGTCTCGGGAGACTCATATATACATGTAGGTGTTTATTTGATAAGACACTGAATGACTCACTGAAGATTTCCTAATAGATGGTACACCAATGTTAATAGGAATCTTCACGAGTTGAGCGAGCATAGTGGTCATTTGACTTGAGATACCATAGTGGGATATATGAGTTATCCTCCACACTTTGATGGCTGATGCTCAGACCTCCGCCTGTTCGTTGGGTGTGGATTGACGCTCATGATATCCAGTGCGTATCAAGATAAGATCCGTCAGTCATGTGTACAGGTCATAGGCATCCACACATGTTTGCGATCTAGTAAATCAATGGCCGTGGTCTAACTTCGGAATTCAATTCCGAGTGTTATTTAGAGATCATAAATTGAATGTCGACTGTATTATACCGAACAGATTTGACGTTGTTATCTATATCCGAAGTATAATATAGATAGCCTATGACGGAGGGATTATACGTATGCCAAGACCTCGGCTTGCATAGTTTAGCAAGATTATTCGTGGTCGTCATAATCCATGAGTGGGTGGATTATGGACACGAAATTGGATTTCGTGAAAGATAAATCTAAACTTAGAGAGTCCCACAATATGAAGTGTACTCGTTGAGAACTTGGGCAACTCGATATGAATAATACAAATTATTCATAATACTTCACCGGATTAAATGAGTTAATTCAGATCGTTTAATCGGTTAAACAATAACACATGCATTAAGGGATTTTGTCCGATGATAATTATTATGTAATTGTATTTGATACATAATTTGATTAGATACACATTAATTATTCGTCAAATGAGATTTTGACACATGCCATAATATATGTATTTGTTATTTAATGTAAATAAAATTACATATATGTTTTTATTTAATAATTAATTATTTAATTGTTAAAGAATTAAATAATTGAAAATTAAAATCTTATCCATTTGTCATAATCAGTATGATAAATGGGTGATTTATAATTACAACACTTGGCATGTATTTATTAAGCCAAATTTGTGTCAATTTGATTGGTCCACTTAAAAAACTACTTATTAATTTAATATTATTAAATTATAAAATTACAAAAATGCCCCCCAATATTTGGTCAACACAAAAATAAAAGGGAAAATTATTCTCTCTCTTGTTCACTCCACCATTGCCGAGACCTCAATACAAGAAATGGGTTTCAAAGTTCATTTGATGATTCAAAGAAAAGTGAAGGAAAAACACAAGGAAAACTTAGGAATTTGGAGATTAAAAAGGTAATCTTTAATCTTCTCAAGTATGAAAATTTGATTTCTTGTTCTTGTGTTTTTAGAATAGTTCTAGGGTTTCTTTACTTGTGAAGAATTTGGGGCTTTTGGTTGTATTGGAATGAATTGGAAGTGTTGGCATGTGTGAAGTGTATTTGGAAGTAATTAGTGTAATTATTTTCCAATTTGTTCAAATTATTGTTGGACAACCTTGTTGCCATTCTAGAGTGTGGTAACCAATCTTATTATACCTAGAATTTTTCTAGATTTATTCATGTGTGGTGGCTTTGAAAGGGTGTTGGATTAATTAGATTAATCTTGCTAAAAATTGGATTTAAGCATGTTAAATGGACTGTTTTTGGATCCAGATCATATCTGGAATATCTGACATTTTTTTGATGAAAAATATGTCTTTTGAATGTTTTGGATGTATTTTGGGTGTTGGAACAATTACCAGAAATTGTTTCCGAGTTGAAATAAGCGAAAACGGCAAAAATGTCATTACCGGGTGACTTTTGAGTCAACCGAGTGATGGCTGCCCAAAAAATGAGTTCATCACTGTTTGGGCAGCCCATGAACTGCCCTGACACTATTGGTGCTGACCTGGGTAGTCCCCATAAGTGTCGGGAGGTCGGTTCAGTCGAAAATGCGTTTTGCGTCATTTTGCGGAAAAAAACCATTTTTGTAAAAGTTTCGCGAGGTTTTTATCTTTATTTATGTTAATATTTGATATTGACTAAATAGGTTTAGGTGAAATATGAATAAATTATTAATATTAGATATTGAATAATTTATTTGGTAATAATTTGAAAAAGTTTTTAAAATACGATTTCGCCCGAACCGTGCTTCCGCTGCGCCCATCGCCCCAAACCCCAACAAAAATGGTATTAGAGCGGGTCTGATGCTTCATCAATACATTAATCATGCTTGTTATTTGATATGTAATCCAATTTTAATGTTCGCACATGCATTATTTCTAGATATGTTTCTTTACTTTTCGATTCCACACTAACGAAAAATGTAATGGAAATTTAATCGTTAAATTAAGTTATGTTTTCTATAGGTTGAATTGAATTGTTTAGAAAATGATTTAGATTAAAATTCTGCATTAGATGTAGAATGTAGCTTCCTGAGGAAAATCCCCGATTAGAAATAAGGCTGTTAAAGTGACGTGTATTGGATACATGTTTCTTGGTCCATCTTGTCAGTACGGTTTATAGGTATTTTTCTATAACTGCATCTGAGATCGTTCCAAAGCTGTGAGGGTGTAGGTTATATAATATTATCCATACCGGTTGTATATTGATACTGGATAAATTCAAGTGAAAGTGGAAATCCTAAACGTCCCAAAGCTATCAGGACTACATTGGTAGCTTGAGTTTGTTATTGACAAGTGAAGCCTTGATACGCCTCATTGTGAACATGTCAAAGCTGTCATAATGGGAAACGGTCAGGACCAAAACCAGAAGTCACTGGTGAGTGATTGACAATGAGTTGTCTACCTAATGGATATACTTAGGCGAGATCGTGCCAAAGCTGTGAGTCAAAATATATTCATGGGATCCTAATCTCACCATGGAATTCGATTTAATTATTTAATTCCATTGTCCGTTGGGGATTATGCTATTACGTAAAGTAGTGGGAGACACTGCTGAGTTAAAAAATCCATAACTATGGCAGTGTGTAATTTATGGAATTTGATGTTTTCATTTTGCTTTATTCTATATTGTTTGTAGAATTATGCGTCTAATCCACTGCATACTTATATTGAATAGGTTTTCTGACTTTAATTATGGTTACGTTATTCTAGAATAGGTTCTAGAAAGACAGTAGACTTAGATATTGTTAGATTAGTTGAAACCATCAGGAACTGTTATTCCGATTTTCTTGAAAATCAAGATGGTTTGTGACTTAGTTTCTAAGTCGCGATTAGGTAATCTAAAAGGATATCTGGTTTAGGATATAACTGTCTAGTTAGAATTGTTTCTTATACAGTAAGAATTGACACGAATTAGTTCATGTCTCGGATTTTTGACTGGCATTAAGAAAACTTCTTTAGTGTTTGTTTATCTTATAATGAAGTTTCTTGGCTTTAGTGACTTTTAGAAGTCACGTGTCTGACATAGTTTGCTAATCAATTATTTGCAATCGTTATGAAAATTGAACGCAAATTATAAAGCTAAAGAAATGAGATGTGTATAGTTGTGTATTGAGAATATTGATTCTCACAATACGTTGACTATAGTATTGGATACTAGATCTCCCGTCTAGTTATTGCAATAATGTTGAATAACTAATTTGATATTTGATATCAGAACTTCTGACTATTGGATAGTTACTTGTTCTGTATAAACAATTGTTACATATTTTAATAAGACTAGTAGTGTCATTGATGAAAGATAAACATTAAGAAAAATATTCGGTTAACTAAATAACTTAGAACCGTGCTTTATGAGGTTTTATCATAAAAACATTATATGTTTATTCCTTATGGTAAATGATGGTCTGGTATGAGTTCACACCAAATATCCTATCCATTTAATGAATATTGTATTCAGGATATGATAAATCTCATTTAACTAATGATCGTCATTGGACCACAGATTTTTTAAACTGATACATTGGATGTATGTAGTTTAATGAATTAGAAATTGCCTTAGATAGTTTTCTATACTTCGTAACTTAGTTAATGATTTGTCATGACTTAGTTACGTGTTTCTAATAGAGAACATGTAGAATGTCTTGAATGTTCGAGAACTTTAAATATGTTCCTGATGAAATGCGGATATAATATTTTGAATGGTTCAAAGATATTCTATTTGTTATGTTGAAAACTATAAAATTCATACGCGTCTTTGAATTGTTCGAAGATGTTTGATATGATCAAACACATGAATTTATGGCAGTTAGTTTCAAAATTATTTAATGAATATGATTCTTACTCAATATTAAACTTCCATGATTTGATTGTGATGGAATTGAATCAGTGTGAGTAATCGAATCTTATATGATTTGATTCATTGATATTGAGTGTTACCGAATTAGTTTTCAATACTCTTGGGGTCATGCTCCAGTAACGATATTTTGTCTCTTTAATTTAGGTTCCATTTGTTTCTACAGTTACATATATGATATGTATAGTATAAAATTCAAATCTTGAAAAGTTTAAGATTTGAAACTTTCTTTTCTATAATTGTTATATAATTGAAAGTATTGTGCCTCGGAGGTACGAATGAAAGGTTATCATTTATTCTATTTAATGGAATATCATATTTTATTTAATGGAATGTCTTTTTCTACGATCCCGAGTAATAAAATTATTTTGTTACTTGATGGTTGACATATTGCAGAAAAGGTTTGACTTATTGAAGTAAAATGTGAGAATGATAAACTGTAAGTGAAACTACGTAATTAATAAGATGAATAGAACTTTAGACAACTTCCGTATAAGTATAATAGGATTTCAGAATCCTTTGCAAAGTATTCGATACTTGATGATTCTGTTGTTTTCTTATCGAAGAAAATTATCCTATAACTTATAGTGGGAGCGAGTATTTGATATTGATTCCGGAACATAGCATTGAACCATAGATTTAAGATTGTTAATAGCTTACTACGATTAAGTTTTAGAACTTGATTAGGCTTTTGTTATGAATAGTTCATAAAATGTGAAAATAGTTTGCGCAGCAAAAGCG
>SKCR01035009.1:0-17376 GCA_019454045.1 Zanthoxylum bungeanum
TTCACGCAACTCGCTATAATAACCCAGGATGTTACAATGGTGGAGGTAGTTTTTCTATTGTCTCAATCTTTACTTTGTCTACCTCAATTCCCTTTTGAGAGATCCGATGTCCCAAGTCGGACTCGCACAAAATCAAATCGTTGTTTGAACATTGGCTGGTCATTAAATTCAGATTAATTAATTGGATTAGATTGATTGATAACATGCTTTGTGTGAATACATGGATGCGATGTATGAATAATGTATATCGGATGGATATTAGATGGGTGAGGGCAATTTTGGAAATTGTTGTAATAAATTTAGAATTTATTAATTGGACCTGCGTGTCCAGCCTATTACCTTTTGACTCTTTGTATTTCTCTTCTCACCTATTCCCCTCAATGTAAATGAGGTTTCTTTAGAAGTGTTATGTAATCAGGTAGAAGTAATACTTGTGCTAGCGGGAGAGAGGAAATGGAGAGATTTGTTCTAGGAACAAAGTGTTTTAAATATCCATCCACATATCATTATTATTTATTTACTTACGCGCCTTATTATGTCTTTAGAATGCATGTTTAAGGGTGTATGATGATGAGACCTTAACAAAGATAATAAATTGGTTGCCAATTTATGCGAAAAACCCTCAACACATATTAAGCGTTTTTCCTTCCATTGAGTGATTCTTACTCAAGATCCAAGATTGGCACTGGTTTGTTGGCCAAAGTCAAGACCTTTGTCCGTCGCAGATGTGTTTGAATCATGAAGGCTTTGTTCCATATCGGTGTCTTGTCCAAGTTGTGATTTGTTGGCCAAAGTCAACATCATTTTTTGTCCATCGACATCGATTACGAAGCTTTCCATGGTCAATGGGTTCCACTTAACTGGGATCACTAAGTTTGTTGTGCCAAAGACAAGGCTTAGTTGATTCTGAGGAAAAAGGTAAGAGAATATATTGGATATATTGGTATATGTAAGATATATGTTTCGGACTTGGATGTCCACCTACTGGATCTAGGAATTGGATGGGATCCAATTGATCTTAGAGATCTACCTAGTTAATTATCATACAATTTGTTGGCCAAAGTCAAGATTGTGTTATTTAACGGGATCCTAACCCACTAGGAAACAAGATTTCCCGAGTACTCCACAGAGGGTTAGAGGCTCGCCGAAAAATAGTGGGAGGCAAGTATTAAATTTGCAATATTCGTTTAGTTACTTGCAATACGCGCTCATTTCATTTTTCGTCAATATAAATTAATATATTAGTTGGACTAATATTTAATTATGTTTTAATTAAACAGTTGGACTGTATGCAAACTATTTCAATTAATGGTTGATTTTATAATTGGATTATATTAATCAATATAATTGAATTTAACCAATTATATTATAGTTGATTATATAGTTAGACTATAGTAATCATTATAATCCAAAATACCTAAAATCGTTGATTCAATAGTTGGACTGTTGGAATCAAGATAAATGAAAGATTAGCGTTTAAAACATAAACTGGGTGAAAATGTCTTTAAACGTTTTAATTTTCAAATTGCGAATAAAATCTCAGGATAGTCCTGGAGACCGAGAAGTTACTTTATTTGATAGAGAAACATCTCGAGCCTGAGCTCGGAGTTGAGCAAATAGTATAACATGATCTTTGGAAGATTCATGTAATGATAACTTTAGTGCTTAATCCATTATGCTTGCCAAATAGACTCATTAATTTCTTATTCAGAACAAAGGATTAGATCCTTATAGTATGATATTGAAATTGAAGGATCTTCATAGATCTATCCTTAGATCTTAGAAGTACAAATTGCAATAGAAAACTCTTGGAGAGTTAATGTCTATACTCAATGAGACAAAGTCAGAGTTTGCAATAGGGCAAGAAGCGCAAGGCGCATCTTACTTCGACATTCCGAAAGGCCAAGGCTTGTCCAAAGGCTTCTGGGTGTGGAAAAGGGCAAAGGCAAAATCATTATAATCTTCGGGGAAGACAAAGGATATATCCCAAGATGTCTGCCTAAATTGTTGCAAACGGGGTCACTAGAAGCGTGACTGCCGTATGGACAAGGCAGACATGAAAGATGTGAAGACGGTGCAAGGCTCCGACTTCAAATATGTTTGTCATAAACATGTTCACTACTAGTATTAAAATTGGATTTTAGATACTGGATGTGGTACATAAATATGTACTGGTGTGCAGAATCTACTGATAAGCATGATACTGACTTCAGTTGAGATTTACCTGCGAATTGGAAACGGGACGAGAGTCGCTGTTTTGACCGTAGAGACCTAAGTTTAGGAACTACCCTTCGGGTGTGTACTTAAATTAGGAAATTGTTACAATGTAACTAGTTTGACTAGATACATTATCTCTATGTCAGGGTTTAACCTGTTGCGGGTATACCTTTATATTCTAGAACACTAAAGTGTTTTATTATATAAAGATGATATTGAGATAAACACATTAGATGTGAATAACAGTATTTATATTTTGAATATAAATAAATCTCAAACGTATAACATGACAAACAAATAGCTCAAATTGAATTAATCAGTTGAAACTTAAAAGTGGCATTGTTGTCTGGGACACATCAAACAAGACTCGTATATCCACACTTTCGAATAGTGGATACTATGACGGATTTGATTCTATTCAAATAATGTCTACGAATCTAGTTTATTAGGCAAAGTGCTTAAAACACCTTTTACTTGGTAAAAGTACAAGTGCCACCGATCTGTTAGCCCTCGTTCATAGTGACGTAAGTGGGCCTATGTCTAGCTAGGCTAGAGGTGGATATGAATGCTTCATGACCTTTACGGATGTGGTATCGCGTTATGGTTATGTGTTTCTTTTGAAACATGAATCAGAAACTTTTGATGAATTCAAAGAGTTTCGACACGAAGTAGACAAACAAGATCGGAAAAAGTATTAAACCGTCACGGTTAGACCATGATAGAAAATACTTAAGCAGTAAGTTTCTCAAATACTTGAAAAATTATAGTATTCTTTCAATGAGGACTCCTCCCGGAACACGTCAATTTGACGGTGTGTCCGATCCGAGAAACAGAATTTTGTTGGACATGATAAGGTTAATCATGAGTCGCTCTGAGCTATCATTTCCTTCAAAGGATATGCATTAAACAGTGTAAAATTTATTTTGAATAAGGTTCCATAAAAATCTGTTAGACAGACTTCATATTAGATATGAACAGGAAATAAACTAGGTTTTCTCAATCCTGAAGATTTGGGTGTGCTAGGCATATGTTTGGATGATACCAAACTAAAACCCAAATCGGATAAGTGCCTAAGTTGTGGGTTATCCTAGGGAAACCAAAGTATAGTACTTATACAACTCACATGAGAACAATTTAATTGTTGCTCACCATGCGGTTTTCCTAAGAGGAATACCTATATGCAGTGGTAAGTGGGGGGAAAGTAAAACTCGATGAAAATCGGAGTAATACTGTTCCAGGCACCGATTCTTTAATGGAACACAAATAGTTCATCAAGGATGAAACTATACCAATAATCTTCGAATACACAGGAACCGCGTAAGTCGGAGAGAGTCAGAAAACAACCTGGGAGGTATGGGTTTCTGATCTCACCTCATAAAGATGTCAATCTTATTGAGGAATACGAACTGACTACGTATAAGGAAATGATACAAGGTATCGACTCCCTATAATGGCAAAGTGCCATGAAGTCCGAGATGGATTCCACGTATACCAACTATGTTTGGATACTAGTTGATGTACCGCAAGGCATTGTGCCTATTGGTACTATATAAGTCTTCAAGGAAGACATACATGGATGGCAACATACAAACGTACTAAGCTAGGCTTGTAGCGAAAAAGGTATTGTTATCAACATTGTGTCGATTACGACGAAACCTTTTACTCGTTGCCATGGATAAATCCATTTGGATAATGCTTGCTAATGCTGCATGTTTCATTTATGAAATATGGTAGCTGAACGTCAAAATTGCTTTCCTTAAAAGGAAACCTTTTGGAGGATGTTTACAACATCCTGACGGTTTTGTCGTACTAAAATGTGCAAACAAGGTTTGTGAGTTAATTCGATCCATTTATAGATTGAAGCAAGCATTGCGTTCTTGGAATTATAGTTTTGATGTAATCATAATGGTATATGATTTAATTCAAAATGAAAATGATTCTTGTGTATATAAGGAGGTTAGTGGGAGCACACTGACAATGAATGTCCTAAGTAACGATGATATGTCATTTCTTGGAAATGATATTCCCATAATACAGTCGGTGAAAGCTTGGCTTTCATGAAAATTCTCCGTAGAATTCTTGGGAGAGACAACCCTTATTCTAGGAATAAAGATCTACTGGGATAGATCTAAAGGTTGTTCGCACTCTCCGAGAACTCGTACATTGAAAAATGTACGCGACCTGGTTTCTCATACGCTTTGAGCATATGGAGTCACAATCGGGCCAATCCAAGTGATAGTCACTGGATTGATGTTAAGAACATCCTTAAGTTTCTTAGACGAACCAAGGATGTTATCTTATACTATGGAGAATGAGAACTTCAAGTGATTGGGTTCACTGCTGCAAGTTTCCTAACAGACCAAAATGACTATAAGTCGTAACAAAGGTACTATAAAGTTTGAATAACGGAACAGTGAGCTGGAAATCTTCCAAGCAAGATACTGTTACCGAATAAACAACAAAAGCGGAATATTGATGCAGCTGAGGCAGTAATAGAAGCCTTTTTGATCGATAATAATCCTAATCAAATTAGGAGTAGTTCTGTTAGCAGGTGAGCTAGGCTACAGCACAGGCTAAAGAATTAATGGTCTCATAAACGATCCAGATATATACTTCAATTATTCATCTGATTCGTTCGGATCATACATCGTGGCAATGTGATGATCGAATAAATCGCATCAGATGATAATTATGCAAATCCGCTGACGAAAGCCTTTTCCTTAGGAGAATTTTTGAGCGAACCGTACATAGTTCGGGTGTAGGACACTTGAGTGATTGGCTATAGGCCAAGTGGGAGATTTTTGGACAATTATGACCCATAGCATCACTATTTGTAAAGATCATGGTGTTGTTGTACAAATTACTTTGTGACAATGGAAATTGCCCTTTTATCATTTGTAATTGGATTACCTAGATGTATAAATGATAGAAGGTCCTTATGATTAGTTCCGGATTGAGATGATATGAGACAGTATCAATCCACGAAGGTTTAATCATTAAATATCCGTAGTCAGAGTATTATCAAGATTGGACATCGATAATGCGTAAAAGACTAATATTACACTTGTGCGCGTTGTGGGAGAATAACGGCATAGTTCTCATATATTTGGGTATAGGATACTCATGCAAGTGTAATAGGAGGTTATGTTTATCGATGGTACGGGAACAGCTTCACTCTGGATAGACCCCTCGGAATTCCATTGGTAGTATGACTATGTGTCTATGGAAGTCCGAATCAGGGTAGGTGTATTTGGTCTTAACCTGAGACTTGCACCGCTAATACTTACGACAATCAATATACTTTGGTTTTGGTCGTCCAGGGCTTTAACAGGTTCTGTGTACGCCTCTTCTGGGTATATTGAGAATCGTAGTGTATTGGGTGTGATGTCAAGATGGAAGTATCACTCCAGTCATAGTGGAGATGATGATCACGTTGGATACGGAACTGGTGCTCTTATGTACTGCAGTCATCGGGATAATATGACTAGGTCCTGATTATCCGATTATAGAGACTAGTTACCAGAGATCCGATATGTGCTTCATACGGGGCAGACACAATTCAAGCCCCAGGCCTAGCACGTGACATATGATACTGGATCATAATACGTATACTACGTCTGATATAGATTACATATTCCTTTAAGAATATTTCTGGAGAATTGGGTAGGCACGGTGCTTTGCTAGAAGCCAACCATGTCTTCTAAATCAGTAAAAACGTAGTACTATGTACGTACGTGTTCGGATAGTCCAACGACCGGATTTACTGACAACATATCCGGGGATCTCATGGGTCGCTTCCCGAAGATTCACCGATGACGTATGACTCGCACTTTATTAATCTGGGATGAATTGTAAGAGAGAGAAAATTAATCTGGGATTAATTACGGAGATATTTTATCTGGGATAAAATATTATTTAAAGAGAGAGAACGATTAATTTGGAATTAATCGATAAAATAATATATTCGATATATTATACGAAATTGGATTTCGACGCGGAATTAAAATTAGATTTTAATTCGGGCGAACGAGTTAATTTTTAATTAATTCACTAGCGACGTGAATAGTAATTTCGCTAGGCAAAATTATTTAATTAAATTTGATTTAATTACGTCGCAACGGAAAATTCGTTAATTCAGAATTAGCGAACCCGAGCCCGGGAGTGTTTGCGGGCCCACTCGTATTTCGAATTCAAGTGCGGCCCACAAGTCACATCAAGCGTCAAATCACTAGTCAATCAAGTGATGGATGTCTTGTCACTTCGAGTGATTGACATCTAGTCACTATTCATTGATTTATGGGTGTAGTTGAAGGCTTTAATGCCTAGTACCTTATTTGACTTTGGTAATTGATTTTTTGTATTAGGTTTTTGGAAAACCAAATACACAATTTCATTCTCTCTTTATTTCTCCATATCTCACGCCCATTTCAAAGAAAATGAGCTCTCTCATTTTTCCTTCCATGACCGAAAGTTCAAAGGGAATATGGTGATTTTTGTGGCAAAAATTACCAAGTGCTAGCACACATTAGGAGTCTTACGAAGGTGATAGTGAAACCCACCTGTGGGCATGGAATGAATACCCAAGCTTGGAGCTTGGCCGAGCAAATGGAGCACAAAATGGAGGCCAAAAACCATGAGCACCTTGGAGGAAAAGCTTGAAGATTTTTGTTGTTCCACGCATTGCAAAAGCCTATCAATGTAAGTATGATTCCGCCATACTTCTTTTGAGTATTCACACATGTTTCGTTGCTTGAATTGATCTTGGGACTAATCTAGAAACCCAACAGTCACATCACTGATCTATTTAGATCAGACTTTCGCCTGTTCGTTGGGTGTGGATAGATCCTCAGGGTGTCATGTGTGTATCAAGATAGGATACGTCAATTTTGTGTATCAGAGCATATGTAGTCCATATGATTAGCAATCAGATAAAAATCATGGGCCCGTGGTACAATTTAGAAGCCAGTTCTAAATGTTCTTTTTGAGATTGCTAATAGAGACGTCGACAGGATAATCCCTATAGAGATTTGACGTTTACATCTATATCTATGGGATATATCTGGATACCTGTGACGGAGGAATTATACATTTTCTATGACCTCGACCTGTCTGATTCAGCGAGTTTATCTGTGTTCGTCATAATTTACGGGTGGATAAATTATGGACACGAAATTGGATTTCGTGACGGATATGCCTGAATCTATAAAGTCTCTCTAATGAAATAAACTCGTAGAGCACTAGGGTAACTTTTATAAATAATATTGATTATTTATAAAGTCGTTTAAAGGTTAAACGCAAAATACATGTGTAGGGACCCGATAGTCATTTCCCGATTTTTGTGTATTTGCTTTTAATGATAGATTAATTCAAATACACATTAATTAATTGTCAAATTGAGATATTTGACTAATATCATAAATATATATATGTATTTGATATTTAATGTAAATATAATACATATTTTAATATATTTGTATTTAAATAATTATTTAATTATTTAATTGTTAAATAATTAAATTAATTAAAATATAAATATTTTAAAGTTATGATATTTATTTTAATGACTTGAGTTGCTTTTGTTGACTTACTTTAATTTATTAAATGGTTTGATGATTAAAAATGCAAGTTGATAAAAGGCATTAAATGAAACAAAAATTGAAAATATCTTGATATTTTGCAAGCTACCAAATTCGGCCAAGGCATAAGGGTTTTGATATATTTTGTTTTGTTTTCATTTAGGGTTTCATTAAGTCATACACTTACCTAAAAACTCCATTGAAAGAAAGCAAAAGAACCTTGAGAAGAAGAATAAGAAAATCATAGAAAACTTGGATTTTAGTGAGTATTTCCAACTATCTATTAGAGAGAAAAATGTTCCTCTTATTATTGGCTTCATCTTGTGAGGTTCTCATGAATTTCTATTCTTTATTCTTTGTAAAATTATTAATTTATAAAATTACTAAATATTAAATTATTCTTTTATTAAATTATTATTAATTATTGATGAATTTTATTTATGAATTAAGTATTAATTAATTATTACTTTATTAAATAATTAATATTGTACTAAATATTAATTTATTTTTTTATTAAATTATAATTTCATTAAAATATTAAATATTATTTTATTATTAATTATTTATTAATTATTAATACATTTTATTTATTATTTATAAATTAATATTAATGAATTATTTTATGGGTAATATTATAATTTCTCATCAATAATGATCATTTCCCATTCCCAAATGTGTGGCCCCATTCCCATTCTCATTTCCATTTTTATTCAATTTTAAAAATAAACAACCTTAATAAAAAATATTTCTGATAATAAATGGTTGTGTAACCCCACCAAATGAATAAATAGTAATTCCTCCTTAATAAATCTCTAATTTATCGAAGATGTTGAAAATATTGGATTTTAAATATATTTTCCAGAAATCATGAGAAATCAACTGAGGGCCGCAGTAAGTGTTACGAACATTTTCACCACTCTTTGTTTGTTTGTTCGTGAGTGGTTTTTTTTTTTTTTTTTAAAGATTTGATTGTATATTCCAAAAATTTAGGAACGAGTGCATATATTTCGAAATTGTTAGTTATCATCATCCCAAGTGATTTTCTTTCTAATACGTTAATCTCAGCAATAAAAGAAACATGAAAGTTAATGGTGGCTGCAATATATTTAGTTTATAAAGTGAATTTATTTCCCTATTTCCTTGTTATTCATGTGTGTAATTAGTCCACTGAATATCAACATTAACTTATCCAAAATAAAAGAAAATGAAACCTCAATAACATAGGTAACAAGGACTAAAAAAATTAATTTCCTTTTTTTTTTTTGAATTGACCAAAAACACCATCATATAAAGGAAGAACAGGACCAAATACCCAAAAGATGCAACATGCTAAGCATCTACCAAAGCAAAGACAAAACAGGACCCATCCAGCCAACCACCTTGAAGCCTAAGAGTCGAATTGAGGCAGTTTCAGCTGCATGCCTCGCTTCTCAAACTGCAAAAGAAACACACAGAAAGTAAGTGAAACATCATTTGTGTGTTGATACAAACTTCTCAAAAGACCGCTTCTCGAAAAAAAAAAACAAAAAAAACAAAAAAAAAAACAAAAAAGAATTTCAACCGTGGTGAAGACTGAAATGTCAGAAATGGCATTAACTTAGCTTGACTATAACTTTGGGTCTAAAAGCACCAATAAAATTAAAACAGTCCAAAGGAAACAGTCACAGAAAATGATAGAACGTCAAAACACATATCAAGTCAGTGACAAGCTGACTCATTCAGTGCTGAAATACAAAATAGCAAAAGTTATTTACCTCCTGATAGAAAGCCTTGATCTCCTCTTCTGTAAGACCTTCATCCTCACCAGAGTTTTCCTCCCATCCAAGAGAACGAAGAAATGCAGCCTCTTCATCTGGATCAACCGATGCATAGCGGCTCATAGTTTTCTCTCCCACATCAGAAAATCTCTGAACCTCTTCATGAGTACCACCATTGATGGTCACCTGAACATCATTCTCAATCGCATGACTCGAAGGAGCACTGATTACTTCCTTTGTGGATTCACTGGGTTTCTCCCCGGCAGGAGAAGATGAACCAGGGCCTGAATCTGCTGGGAGAATAGAAGTGTTCATTGAGGTTTTCTTCTTTAGGAGATTGAAAAAATCATTCCGGCTCCGAGTTTGAGATAAGGAGGGTCTTCTTTCCACAGAGAATCCTGATACTGGATTCAAGGCAGTGGCCTTGCGCTCGCCAGAAGGAAGCTTGGGGCTGTTCGGACTCCTTGGAGTAGAAGATGCAACTGATGGAACAGCAGCAATCTGGTTAGTTGCTGCTCTGCTGTTGGCATTGTTAACTGGACTAACTCCATCCTTCGGGGTATGGGATACACCGTTTTCCCATGCCGGTTTGAGAACCAAAAGCTTCCCATGAGATGTCTTTGGCAGATCAGACTTGGCATTTCCAACATGAAGAGATTGATTAACATGGTGCACTGAAGAGGGTTGCTGTTGCCCATTCTTTACAGCCATATTCATCTCGCTGATTCTAACAGCCGTTTTTGGTTTAGATTTGTCAGAAAAATTGAGAACCTGAGAATAAAATTAGGTGGTGAGAACCTAGAACTGAACATGATTGTTCAAATTTTATGACAAAAAGAGAAACTAAAAGGGATGCAGCATCACTCAAACAAACTTGGTAAACAGCAGTCTAGCCAAACACCATTTAGCCCATGATTACCAACACTTCCAATAAAAATCGGCACCATTGTTCAAAACTTCATCATGTAAAGAGAGAATTTCAGACCAACAATATGCGCAAGCATAAAAAAATAAATAGAATCACATGGTGATTATGAAGCTTTTTGAATAATTATTGATCTACAGCACCAACAGTCACCTTTTTACAGCACATATGCAAATGATGAACCTTCCTAAATATTCCCAAACAGAAGAAAGTGGGTAATTTTATCCTCACTGTTTGCTTCTAGGACCGGGTTCAATCAATGTATTGCACATATCACAATGATCAATACAAAAAGTTCACATATCAAAGTAAAAAATAATATAGGATCCATTAAAATGCTATATGAAATCAATAATATAATATGCCTCCAGAGATCAAAATGCAGGATAAAAATAAAGAAATTGGGGGCCAGTCTAGAGCTATACTATCAAAGGCAGTAAGAAAGGCAAAGCGTTTTGGTAGTTCAACTCGCTCAAGTGCCGCCTTTGATCAGTCAAAAGACAGGTTGACTAGTTAAACATGCTTAATTTTATCTAATATACAAAGAGTCATAATTTTAAAAACCTAAGCGCCACCTATTGCCTCTTAAGCGGCTGTTTAGAAGAAACCCGCACAAGCGGACTATGGATCATGATGCAATTATGGCCCCCTTGTCAACAAATACAACAAACACTAAAGACTTCAATTTTTCAAATTAAGTGGGTCACAAGTAGGATCACCTTAATCGCTTCATAAAAAGAAAGGTAACTCAAATTATATGTGCAGCACATGCATAAATGTTTTCAAAAAAGACAAGCTAGACTTCTGGGTTAATTTATAAATTGGAATAATGGGATAAAATACTAAAATGAGCAATGTAAGAAATAGTATAGTTTGTAGCCTCATGATTAGTATCTCTAGATATTGCCACAATCTACATTATCAATTTTTCCACACTCATAATCAGTATCAACAACAGTAATACTAATCATAATAAATTGTGCTCCCACCTACTAACATGCATATGAGTGAGGAAGAGAAGAGGGGACATAAAGGTATCCTCAAACCTAGACAAGTTTGAAAACCTTGCCTCAAAGGCTCGCTTTATTTAAAAGAAAATATATAAAAAAAAAAAACTTTGCCAAAAAGCCGAATTTTGTATAGGTATGTTTCTCATACGAGAAAAAAAAGGAAAGGAAAAAAAATTATCATTCCAATATTAAGCAAAAGAAAAGCTCGACATATCAACAGTCAAATGCCAATTGCCAACGAACACACAAATGGCTAATGATATTCAGCACAAGTAAAGCATGCTATATGTTAACTATACAAAGATGCAGATAAAGTCACTGTCGTACAAGTTGAATATTTTGGTCTAACTGAGAAGATAATAGAATGTTTTGTATCTTTTGTCCCACCAAAAGGGAGTAAAAGGTATACTTGTCAAATATCCTCATTTCTGAAATGAAGCTTCAACTAATGATGATCAATGATGGCCAACATATAATTTTGATTACTACACACATATTAAAGGAAAACTTACCGAACTCTTAGGCATCGAAGGTGTCACTGGAATTAGTTGCTTCGACTTCTTAATAGTCAATTCATCGAGTCTATGAGTCTTGACAGGTAACTAAAAGATAAAAAAAAATTCTCATTAGACCAAATATGGTTACTATTTCGATAACCAAAAACAGGGTAATTAACTAACTCGATTACCTGGGGTGTAGTGCGAGATCGTGATGGAGCTTGTGCCAATGCTTCAGCCATATTAAGACCAGCCATCGCACTTGGAGGCCCGGACAATGTAGTAGCTGAACCAGTTTGAGCAGAAAATGAACCTGAACCACTGCTTCCAATTTTAGGGGGCACCTCTGCAAGGGCTGACGTCCACCCCTCCCCACCAATCAAAGTTGAATTACCAACAGGCAGGCTCTGAACAGCTGAGCTCAGCCCAGGAGATGAAACTCGTCCTATGTCAGGCACTCCTTGCTTCTCTTCAGATCCAAGAGAGGGAAAATCCTTGTCAAATACAGCCTTCTTGATGCTACTTCCAGTACTACCCTCAGAAAGATCAACATTCTCATTGCTGTGATTTCTATAGCGGTTGATTTTAGAATCCACTGTGACTCTTCGGGGCAATAGCTCACTCTGTTTCCTTGAGACCATTGAATGAGAATGACGCAAGTCTTTCTCCATCCTACTGCTTAAGATGTTTCCCAAAGGATCAGATGAATCACGGTCCCACAAGTCCCCATAGCTCAACCTCTCTTTGTCCCTCTCACAGTCCTTATCACGATGATTTCTATTAAAACTACTATACGCATGCTTTGCAGAACCATTATTAGAACTTCTCCTTGAATTTGACGACGAACTCCGGTCTAAAAAAGATAAACGAGGGGCATCAAAATCACTTCCATTCTTGGAATATCTAGTTCTTGTGTGAAGGACTGATGAAAGAACATCTATATACAACCAAAAAGAAAAAAATTAAGATCCATTACCACAACCACAGTATTTTACCAATACATATGCCCATAAACAGACCATAGGGAAACACATGATACACAAATAATTAACTAATTAATACAAATGATTTACTCTAAAACTAGGCAATTTGAAATTACCTGAGTGAGAAGAAGATGGGAAAAAGTGGTGGGCAGAACCGGCACCCACTGTAACACTTCCAGTACTTTTCAACCATTGTGGAACTAATGTTGGTTCACTTTTTTCCATTATGAGCACTGAACACCATCAGATATAGAAAGCAATACTCTTTTGTCACCTTCTTCACCCCTCCCCTACAAATTATTATCCTTCTAAAAGGAATTCAATAGATTCTAATCTTTATTTTTTCTTGCAAAGAACCAGTCTTGCTTCACAACCACCAACAATTGGCCAAGCAACCAATCATGTCAGTCACTGATCACACTTGCCGGAATAACGGGCTATCTCAACACACGGGTGCAGTTCACCCAACAAATGCTACCCACTTACTATCAATCAAGAGAGAAACTTTGAGACAAATCCGAACCTAGAGTACGAGGGAAAAAAAGGTAATGACAACCAAATCGGACATGAGTTCATACAAAATCTACAATGGAATTGTACCACAAATCCGTCTCTACGCCTCCATCTTTATTCAAGGATGGATTTGCAGACACCACCACCGCCAACAACCACCAGAACACACTCTCACCAGACCCTCATCTCTTTAAGACCACCAATTCTTAACGTAAAATTATAACAAATATACCCCTTAAGATTGCAACAGTGATAAAAAAAAACTCACGATTCTTTACTTATAATTCATCTCCCTAAATTAGAGAACAAAAAACCCTAGAAAAATCAGAGTCCGAGCACCAATATAATGTGCAAAAATAAGAAGCCTAGAACATTAGACAGTATTAAAAATCAGTTAACTTTGTATGTGACTTTCAGGGCTTAGGGTTCCAACAGAGGAAATTTAAAAAAAAATAGGGAAATTTTTATCGATGTTGCGAGAGAGAGAACTAATCCTAACCTGCTATGGAAGATTGATTGTTGTTGCCAGACAAAACCAAAAACGTAATCGTTTTATAACCGCCCAGTATAATTCTTTCCCCCTCTCAATCCAAAACAATGCGTCTTATCGCAAGAGAAAAGGATTACGAGTTTCAGTTGCAAATAGGGAGGAGAGCGAAACATAGGGCAAGAATGTGAATTAGGGTTTGAGTTTTGTTAAGAGATTAGGGTTTTAATTTTTAATTTAAATATATATATATATATTTCTCTAATTTGTTTTGGTGCGATGAGGAGACACAGAGAGGCGTAATTTCTGTTAGTTTTGGATACTGACCGAGGAATGAAACGCATGAACAACTGCCGCTTAAATTAAAAAAAAAAAAAAAAATTGCACCTCATTCCCTTAATTCTTTTTCTTTTTTATTTTGATTTTTTATTTCCGTTTGTGCAAGAATCCTCACAAATAATAGAATCACAAACAGTAAAAATTAGAGTGTTCTAATCTAATGTGTTCTATTATTGTTTGGTTATCAAAATATCGATCATTTGTTATAAGGATTCTTGTATTGTTTATAATACTTCACTATAAGGAAAATAATCAGACAACAATTATATTCCATTCACATTTCTCATTAACTGACCCACTCCCTAAAATTTCGGAGCTTCCCTATTCTGGGATGTTGTCCAGCTTAAAGAAAAGATAAGTAACTAATTGATTGTCTAATTATTTTTTAGAAGATTTGTGTCATTAAAGAGTTGAAATCTAGGGCTAGTTCCTCTCATGATCTCTGCTTGCCTTTTCTTGAAGTGAGTCTGAAATGGGGATCTTACCGAAAGGTCTTGTATCCAGACTATGAATGAAGGTCTTAAAACTCCGTTCTTAATTAGTCTATGTTGGAAAGTTATGACCTATAGCGTCACTATTTGTACAGATCATGGTGTTGTTGTACAAATTAACTATGTGACAAAGGAGATTACTCTCTTATCATTTGTGATTAGATCACCAAGATGTATAAATGATAGGAGGTCCATATGATTTGTTCCTGGATTGAGATGATATGAGACAGTATCAATCCACGAAGGATAAATCATTAAACATCCCTAGTCAAAGTATTATCGAGATTGGACATCGATAATGCGTAAAAGACTAGTATTACACTTGTGCGCGTTGTGAGGGCACAACGGCATAGTTCTCATATATTTGGGTCTAGGATACTCATGCAAGTGTGATAGGAGGTTGTGTTTACCGATGGTACGGGAAACAGCTTCGCTCTGGATAGACCCCCTCGGAATTCCATTGGTAGTATGACTATGTGTCTATGGAAGTCCGAAATCAGGGTAGGTGTATTTGGTCTTAACCTGAGACTTGCACCGCTAATACTTGCGACAATCAATATACTTTGGTTTTGGTCGTCCAGGGCTTTAACAGGTTCTGTGTACGCCTCTGCTGGGTATTTTGAGAATCGTAGTGTGTTGGGTGTGATGTCAAGACGGAAGTATCACTCCAGTCATAATGGAGATGATGATCACGTAGGATACGGTACTGGTTCTCTTATGTACTGCAGTCATAGGGATAAAATGACAAGGTCATGTTTATCCGATATAGAGACTAGTTACCAGAGATCCGATATGTGTTTTGTACGGTGCAGACACAATTCCAAACCCAGGCCTAGCATGTGACATCCGATACTGGATCGAGATAAACAATACTACGTATACTACGCCTGATATAGATCACATATTCCTGTAAGGATATTTCTGGAGAATTGGGTAGGCATGGCGCTTTGCTAGAAGCCAACCTTGTCTTGTAAATCAGTATAAACGTAGTACTAGGTACTTACGTGTTCGGATAGTCCGGCGACCGAATTTACTGCCAACATATCCGGGGATCTCATGGGTCGCTTCCCGAATATTCACCGATGACGTATGACTCGCACTTTAATTAATCTGGGATTAATTAGATGAGAGAGAAAATTAATCTGAGATTAATTGCGGAGATATTTTATCTGGGATAAAATATCATTTAAAGAGAGATAAAGATTAATTTGGAATTAATCGAAAAAATAATATATTCGATATATTATACGAAATTGGATTTCGACGCGGAATTGAAATTAGATTTTAATTCAGGCGAACGAGTTAATTTAGAATTAATTCTTTAGCAACGTGAATAGTGATTTCGCTAGGCATAATCATTTAATTGCGTCGCAACGGAAAATTCGTTAATTTGGAATTAGCGAACCCGAGCCCGGGAGTGTTTGCGAGCGCATTCGCATATCGAATTCGAGTGCGGCACGAAAGTCACATCAAGCGTCAAATCGCTAGTCGTATCAAGCGTCAAATCATTAGTCACTTTGAGTAATGTGACAACTTGTCACTTGATTGATTGATTGATGTGAATAGTAGATAGGAGTTGTTGGAAAGCTTTTGAATGCTTGAAAGACATTTACAATTTTTTTAATTGGTATTTGACTTTTCTTTTTCTTTTGTGTATTAGATATACAAAATACCAACAACACTCAATCTAATTCTCTCTCTCTTTTTTCACGGTTTGGAGCCAAAAACTTCATCTCTCTCTCACGCCCATTTGGGCTGTTTCTTCATTCTGTTTTCTGGTTGGACCGAGAACTAAATGAGAAGCTAGGGAAATTTGTGGCAAATTTCTTGAGTGCTAGCACACATATGAGCCATACAAAGGTGATAGGGAACTCACTTCATGAGCTTGGAATCACCATCAACCAAAGCTTGGAGCTTGGAGCAACAATGGAGATCACCAAAGCAGAAAATGGGAGCTGAAAAATTTGTCACTGCCGAGCTTCAAGGAGGGCAGAAAATGAATTTTTGTTGTCCACCGCATCGCTCAACCGCTCGATGTAAGTATTCCGCAACTTCTTCGATTGTATTCATATATGTTTTATGCTTGTTATTCGATCCTTGGGACCGTAGAACTCCAACAATGGTATCAGAGCGTTGTTAAAAGCATGAAACTTGATTTATGGTTTAAAATTGGGTAAATTGTATTTGAGCATGATTTTTTGAAATTGGATGATTGAGTATGCTTAAATGTAGTTTAATTGAAGATTGATTGGATCAATTTCAATAAAAATGGTTTGGAACAATTTTGCCCAAAATTTTAGGCTTGGCCGAGAATGGTACCCTATTTTGATGTCTTGGATTTTTTGATTTTTGATTCATTGGATGAGTTGGAATCAATTGGGAATGTTGATTAAAGATTCAATTGGATTGGATTTGCAATTTGACATAAAAAACCCTAAAAGTCGAGACACATATAGCATGTATTGGGTTTGATTTTCGATTAAATTGTATTGGACACTAATTGATGTTAAAGAGCATGATTAGTTGTGTAAATTGATGATTTGGAAATGTTGATTTATGTAATTAATTATGTTGTGCACTT